>JASVER010000026.1:9286717-9313919 GCA_030449065.1 Oceanodroma leucorhoa | reverse complement strand
TATTTTTATAACACTAGTGCAGGCAGCATGCTGACAGAATATAGACCCCTTCACAAGCTGTCCAGGTAGTGAATCTTTTTATAAATGGGTCTGGCATGTGGTTATAGACTTCTGTARTGGCACGTCTGGAGAGAGGGACAATTCAAATGCAAAGCAATTCTGACTTTTTTCAGCAAAGATGCCTCTATGCAGTGCATCAGACTCTCTGCAGCAAGCTTTTAACTAGCACTTCAAAGTCAACTTGCTGCTTTAAATTGTCTCTGAGTGATAACAAATCACAATGAGAATAAACCTTTTCCTTTGAGTGTGTTACATCACATAGCATCTGTTGTCCCTAGCTTCCCATTTTGACCTGTATTTTGATAGAAAGCCTCCCAAAATCCATGTACAAAAACCTGGCTGTAGTTGCATTTCTTAGGGCAAGCTGTGTGCACCTTTTACTGGTCCTGCGCTAACTACAGGAATCACTGCATGAATTCCAAATGTACATTTGGCACAGGTGCAAAACTTTTGCTTGTGAAAAGCAATTAAAACCCTTGCTCCATTTAAAAGAGAAGGGGAAAAAAAAAAAAGGCAAAAAATGAATTTTCCATGGTAACTTGAAAATTAAGTACTTTGCTCTTGGTCTGTTCTGATTTCACTTTGAAATAAAGCCTTAGAGCCCAAGCTGTAAGTCTCCTGGTTCAGCAGCAGCTCTATTTCTCAAGTACAGGCTGCTTGCCAGCCTTGTGAACTAAAGAGGATTTGGGAACCCAGAAGTCCTGGATCATCCGTGCCAGTTGCAAGGTGTCATAGAGCTTTGGGTTCTACTGTAGCGCCAAGAATGGGGACAGAAATATAGYGATGTGCAGGGCAGGCAGCAAAACTAGCTCTGACTGAGTTAATTGGGGGCTAGAAGCCAATCTCTGCCTTGGTTTTTGCACCTTGCTTCCCGGCAGGGCTGGTGAGACCTCGTTGCTTCTGGTACTTCGTTGTGCCCTGTAGGCAAAGGGTCCTAGCTAGACCTGAGCCTCCTCAGGCCCGCGGAGATGCTGCGTTACCAGCTCCATGGCAGCGAGCCTCCAAGCTCTGAAGTCCCTGGCTAYGGATGTGATTTGACTGTGAAAACAGTTGCCATAAGGCATTGCTGAGGCCGGGGAATTTAGAAGGATTAAACAAGGGATTGAACACTTTTGTATAAATAACCAGAATATCCATAATTATAGTTGTTAATGCTAACATTTTAGGTGGATATGAAAACCTCACGCTTTAGGGTTTAACTTTTAGGGACAGAAAAACCTGCTAAGGGGTGAMATATCCCAAATATTACCTCTAACAGGTTTTCTTGTTTCTTTTTCTAAGACACTTGGTACGTGGCTCAGGCCAGAGGCACAATGTTAGAATAGACGGGTCTCAGGTAAGATTCTGTGTGCCAGTGTTTATCTGTCTCCAGTGGCTTCCTCTACTCTTACTCACCACGTAGACTAAGAAATGATTTTGGTACATTTATTTATTTGCAAAGCATTATCCAGCATTACTAAGGAGACTTGCATGTGAGTAAAGTGTACGTTGGCATGAGCGCCTCTCATTAGTTGGACAGCAACAGCGGATGCTCACTGGCTGTACTTGTTGTTCTAGTRATCAGGCATCTTCACAGAAATATGTCAAAGGGTGGCGAGGGAAGGAAAAATCTCACCTTTCATTAGGTTTGCTTTTGTGGGCTGAAGTTATGACTCGGCTTTCAGGCATGAGAAACACCCGTAGTACCACACCTCCCTGGCAAAGCCAGGTGCACGAGCGCTGCAGAGGCCTATTCTTGAGGGAAAGACTGAAAAGGCACTCGTTCTCCATGCCTGAATAACATCCAGTGTCGTTACCTCGGGCACTTTTCTGTCCAGCCCTGTTAGTAACAGAGTGTTATACGGAACTGTTGCTTTGCTTGCAATAGCATTGCAGCACATAAAATAAAGGTCGGTAGTTGTGACAAAAAGAGCTGAACAAGAGAATGCACAGATTTTGAAAGCAAATGGGCTGTAGTCAGTGGTGCCCAGTTCTTATCTCTTTGGTGCAACTGAGAACTTTCCTTTATCCCTTTCCCAGTTTATGGGTGGGAAACTGAGCACACCCAGGGAAAGAAACTGCTGGAGACCCCTGAGAAGGCTAGAAGTGGAGTCGGTGGTAGGGCTGTGCCTCTTAACGGCCTGCTGCCCTTAAAAGAAACAAGCAATGTTCTTCAGGATTTCATACATGCAGGTRGGCTTCCAGTTTTATTTCTTCATGTTTTGTTTGTTTCTGATGATCTTCTTTTGAGTTAGGATTCGTTGTGGAAGTACTGAAGTATCACAAAAAACATGCGCTTTATAGGATTGCCAAACAGGTTTTGTGCTTTTAATCAGTCAAACATCTGGTTCTTTGAGAGATGGTTCTACTAGCTCCTGAACTGTGAACATGGGCCAAATGTCCTCAAACTAGGTGGAAAAAGACTCATAAAAGGCAGAATTAATGAGATCCTGTAGTCTGAGCAAGGTTCATTGACTTGCCAGATCCTACATAACCAATGATTTAAACAGCATGAATTACAGAGGCACTATCAGTGCAAGTTGCAACTTTATTATGCCTGGTATAAGTTGCTGCATTTCTTCATCCTTCATTTAATGAAGGATACTTTGAGGTTAGAAAGTGCTGGGGAAAATGCTAAGGAAGTGAAATACTGTGATTCCTGCTAAAACTCTGACATCAGTCAAAGCTTTTTCTGTGTAAGACAGAAGACCGGGTCCAGGCATATTTTTTTCTTCCTCTTCTGTTCTTGTGAATGAGAAAGCAAGGATATTGCAATCTGTAATATATATGCAACAGTTCTACCTGCCTGCAAGAGCAGGGAGATGACTTACGCTGCTGCTTGTTCTGCTACACCACAACTGCAAATGTCACGCTCCTTTCTTTGTCTTTTGTCCACTGAGATCTGTGGTTAGGTGTCCATGACAGTCGCATAGTTAAGCGACACTCAGATAAAAAGCTCCAAAGCAAAATCTTTTCTTTATTGTAATTCCTTTAGCTATCCCTGCTCACAGCAAAGGCTTGAGGAACTTTAACAAGACTTTRTTTTGCTACAGTGTATGCTACTAGACATTAAAGTATATCTTTAGTGCCAAAAGGGACATGAATTGAGATCTAAGCATATTTCCTTTAATATGGCTCTTTGTAAGCATACCTACTTATTCCTGTCATCTTTATCTGCTCCCTCTGCATGAGAAGGGAATGCATGCTTCCTTCCTTTTACAGGTCAGGAATTTTAAACCCTGTGGGACAGCACACAAATGCACTCTCTGGGATAGCTAATGACTTTGTTCTGTTACTCACATGAAAAGCTATTTTGCCTTGATTTCAGCCTTTGTTCTAGGAGATGCTCATTCTAGTAAAAATGGCAAATAATGGAAACATTTTTCTTTTGTGCAGATTCATTAATGGGCCCAGGCCTCCCAGTTAACTACATTGCTGGAAGTAAGGGGAGTATCCCACTTGCAGAATGATGCTGGGATTAGCAGCTGAAAGGTAACTCCAAAGTAGGCGGTTTCTTCTGTCCAGTTGAACTACTTTTGAAGTAGGAAATCAAGTGTTGACTTTGTTTTCATATGCAAACATGGCTAGGAGGATTCTAGCTAGAGAACATTTTGTGCACATTTTCTAATTGTCCATGTAGTTGGTGGAGTGATGCTAGCCAATAAAAGGGTACAAATAGTTTCCGAATTGGACAGTTGGACTCTACTGCATCAGAGTCATCTCTTGTCTCTGTTGCTAATGTCCAGTGCCCAGCCTGATGTTCATTTCTGATTTCACAGGCTGTAGCTTTCTGAAAACCTCTTTCTTCCTCTTGGCCAGAGGTGTCTGCAAGAGCTCTGTCAAGGGCCTGATTTGCTGGATCCAGGTCACACTGATGTGGCATGTCTGTGTTTACAGATGTCCAAGMGAACCCCTCCAGTGAGGTGATACAGGCAGGTGAGAGTCAGGGCGGCAGCTCCTTAGACCTTTCTCCTGGGTGAACTGCCCTGTCTAGTGCGGGTGTGGTTCAGCGTGACCTGGCTGTCACGCTGCCAGTTTCAGAGCTCATCTACCTGCAAGGGTCTCTGTCCTGGTCTTCCCTGTGCAGCGTGGACATACCCTAAGCCAAAAGGCCAACAGCTCTTTYATTATAGAACATGTTACTAAGTCCATTGGCAGTTGTATGCTTCTACCAGGATTCATTAGRTTATATAATAAGTAATAAACTTTCCTGCTCGGTCGAATACTTATGCAGATATGTTCTCTTGCAGTTTATGATGCTAAAATTGCTAGCCAATTTTTATGAGCCTTGTGTACAATATCAGAGTTCTCTGGTTAACACATCCTGTGGTTCAGATAGTACCGTGTACTGGTATGTATGGTATTTCAAGGTGCATGAACTGGTATCAAGTGTTCTCTGTTCTCTGCTGTACTTTTGAAAAATATATGCACAGCTATGACATCTTTGACCACTATTGCTAAGTGAAGCAGAATGAGGCTCCCTCACACATTTGTGCAGGATACTACCAGTGATGGAACTGGAACTCTGAGAGCTAGACTTATGGTTGTTGTGGTGTATTCCAATTCAAAGTATCTTGGTTAAATTAGGTGGGGACTAAGACATATTAAACCGAATTAAGCTTTTGAAGGATTAGAAGTAGTAATTATAATCAGACAAGCATTTAATTGTATGCAACTTAAAACAATGCCTGTGTACTTCTTTAGCTTGTGATATATTAAATCTTTGGTATGTATGCCAGTTCAGAATAGATTTTTTTTTTTTTTTTTTTTTTTTGTTCAAGGCTTCAAATTCAGAATTAAAGGCTTCCAAAAACCTTTTTGTAAACTGTTCTGTGAAGTTTATGATGACAAATAGCAATTCATAATTGATTCTTCTTACATTGGTATGCAGATCCATCTGAACACGACCACGGAAGCCAAGAACTTGCTGCTGTGAAACTTCCTTGAGAGCCTGCTGTAGGCATAATGTGCTTTCCAATATCTCCGTGTTACCATGATCTCTAATCTAGAGGATGAAAAAGGAATAGGAAGGAAGGATGTGTTTAGTCAGAAAATCCTCAGAACTGATTGCTTGAAGTGGTTAAGAAAGCTGACAACATAATTGCTGTAGGGACTTCTTTTCCGAGCTTCTTGGCCAAGACAGTGTTCGTTGGCTGGGCTGAAGGTAGTATTCCATGTCAAGTAGGTACAGAGAAAAAGGATAAAAACCTGCCTGTTAGGTGGGTTTAATGCATAACAGGCAGTGTAGAGTAGGGGCAAATGTAGCATGCCAGGAAGCAGAGATGAAGCTTGAGAAGCATAACCATAGAGAGAGTAACCTTGCCATCACGAGATCCAACAGAACTGCAGTTTTTAGCCACAGCGGCTGCTGCTTTGGCCCAACTCTCTTGCTTTGTGCTCCCAATATTAAAGGAAGGGAACGAAAGGGAAGAGTATAGCTGTCATCTTCCATTTGTTGGTGTGCCTAAATGTTGTAGCGGTGAGTGCCTGGAGGCTGGACAGCTGGGGGATTCAAGAAGAAACAATCTTGKTTTTGCTGCTGCCCTTGGGGCATGTCTCATTGTGCATGTCTGTGCCTCAGTGGTCTGCCAAGACCTTTTTGCTTTATCTGCCTTACAGAAGTCTTCAATGGAGGCATGCCCCTTTCTAACACGTCTTACATGATAGTTTTGTGGACCTAGAGAAAGGTTTGAGGCTGAAGATTTGTGCTTTCCTTTGGGGCCGTATACACTAAGGAATACCTTGTGTTCTTGGTTCTAGCTTGTATTTGCCATAAATACTCCTCTTGACTATTCTTCTTCACTACTTCTGATCATTTTCCAATGTGGCTSTGAAACACTGCTCTCCAGGTATAGTGCATTTCTTCACCTCACTGCCTTATTCGTGACTTTTTAGTTCCTGAGGACATAACTAAGTGGGGGATTTACCTCTGGTCCCTTCTATTTATAAAATAAAGAGAGAGCTTTCAGGTGCTTACACTCATCCTGCTGATAGCAGATTCCCAGAGGTCAGCAACTTATCTGATATGATGGAGGAGACTGTATAAAATGTGATGTATAATCTCTTCATCTGCCCATTGAGTTTAGACCCTATCTTTTACACTGGCAAGTGAAAACCACTCATCCATTAACCACAATGCTGATAAATATGGGGAGCTTTGGAGGGATGGTGCGTTTAAATACTAAGGGCCTGCCCTAAATTATTTCCCCTGATAACTAAGTTTTCTCTGCTGTTTGAAACATATACCCAGCAGATACTAGCATTTAACCCAAGACTGAATATGTGGAGTTTGTCTACAAACTAGGTATATAAAAAGCATGGAAATGGGTGAATGCTTCCAMCTTAGAGTTGGAGAACTGTTAAGACATGGAGGTGTTGGGGTAGGAGGTAAATGTGCATATTGGAACACTGTTTATATTCACTATATTTCTAATGCTCATTTTTCAAGTATTTTAGCAATTTTTATTAATATTTTAACGTCACTATTACCTTCAAAAGTAGTTTTTAAAATAGTGTATTTGATGCTTTTACCCTCATTTCCCTGTGTTTAAATGATCTCTGAACAGTGTAGGATTTTCATCAATATATTAATCATTTGAAATCGTCTTGATCTGTGGATTGTTCTCAAGCAGCTTGTTACATCTACACAGGATACAAAATTTGAGCTGTGTTTGTTACTTTGATTGGATTAAACTAGTGCTTGGAATCAGGATTTGGGTGCAAAACTTACAATTTCAAGTCCCAAATTTGATTTCCACAAACATTTCCTAACATTCAGACTGTTCCTGCCAATAGGTTTGCTTGCTTAACTCCTCACAGAAGCAGCTGAAAATATTTGCTAGTTGTTACTACTGTAGTTATTTTGGAGATATTACACTATTTCAGTTAATCATAGGCCTATTTTTACATGAATAATTAGAAAAACAGAGACTATACCTGGTCTAGTGTCTGTGAAGTACATTGAGAACCTTCTTCTAGAAAAAGGAAAAATAAACAGCAAGTGGAAGATAGCACTGCTTTAGTGACATTGCAGTAAATGCGCTCATTCATATGAGTAAGGATTTCTAGAAAAAATAATCTTATACATAAAGTGATTAAGACAAGTAAACCCAGCATTGCTTTTTTGTTGTTAAACAAAGATGTTATTCTCGCACTTGTAAGATTTAGTAAGACATTAAGCATGTGTGCATGATGTCAAGATATTGGCTCTAGCATGTGTTCTTACAGCCTTTATAGTTTGTGATGACATAATTAGGTACATTCTGTGAAAGTAACTTAAAATGTTACTGTCTGTTCCAATGAATTGAATGCGTTTGGTCCAGGATATCTCGCTGGAACATTTGCACAGCCTTTTGTCTGGAGGCTCAGGGAGTGCAGAAGTGAAACCGTCTTTCTTTTGTTCAGTGCAGTTATGTGTCTGCAGGTTTCCATATGTTCCCAGCGTCCAGAGATGCTGTCACCACTGAGTGCCTAATAAAAACCCAAGATCCCTGGCGAGAATCATCCTTTGGATTTCCTGGCCCAATGAACAGCTGTACCTCATTGCAGTTTGCAGGCAAGCTGGTGCTCACTCTGGAACTGAAACCGCTGGCTTAGATATCRGAGGTCCACATCACCAAGCAGTGCTTAGCTTGCTAAGCTCAAGCTCTCTTTTTGTTTTTCCCGCTCGTCCTCTCTTACAAATGTCTGTGCAACTCTYGTAATTAGTTTACCCTTCTGTTTCTGGCTCCTAGTTATTAAATACTTTACACTTAGTACATCGCCGTTCTTCTCAGGATCTCAAAGCACTGGGAGACCTTAATTCACAAAACCTTCTGAAACAGATACTTTGGGCATTATGATTGCTGGAGGGCAGTAGGCTAACTCATCCAAAGTAAAACAAGCATTTCTATTTGTACATCTTGGGTACACAGCCAAGAACAGGCTGCAAATGTCCAGGTTCCAACTTCTGCTATTGTATTATTATTTTTGGTTTTTTAATAATATATACAACAAATGTATTATAACTTAAAAAAAAAAGGAACACATACAGTCAGTGAGCTGTTGTTAAATACCTAGTATTCGCTGTCCAGTGCCACCAGGAAAAAAAGCGAGTCGGGTTTCGGTTTRAAATCCAAGCTGAGTTTGTGTATGTATATTAAATCATGCTGAGAATATATGTAAGAACAAGACACCCTGCCCCCCAAAAGCTGTCTCTACAAGAGCTACATTTCTGGAAACTAGCAGTTTTTAAGACAGAGTGGACAAAACAGTAGTAATTTGCAGCTGAGGTTCTTCATCAGTCTGGAATTATTCTAGCTGTATCAACTCCTTGGTTGCTATTAATCAATTCTTATTCCTGCTCTGTGGTTRTGCTCAAGATGAGCAAGACTAGTTGTAAATGTTCTTTTTTTAAAATTTCAGACTTGGGACTCAGCAGGATCTTGACACTGCACTATTTATAAAAGAGTAATTGTGGTTAGATTTCATAATATAAGAGCTTGCGCTGGGAGGGGAACTAGAGTGAGGTATGTGTGTGTGGTGCTCCCTGGATCCCAGAATAATGACTGGTTCAGGCTGCTTTTTCAAGTACGTTGCCACTGAGCTGAGAATGGAAAAAAAACCCGAACGTGCTCCAGTCTGGACTTGGCCACAGTGTTTCTCTCTCTCGGGAACTCAGCTGGCCTTGCGCATCTCTTCAGGGTGGAGACTTACAGCTTTTGCTGGGCTCTCCAAAAAGCTTCAGTGGGGTTGCGTTTGTGGGTTTTTAAAAACAGTGGTCGTTGTACCAAAACAGCTGGGCCCTGCACACAGAAGTTTCTGTCTCAAGTCCTGATCTGTTCAGAGCTCTGCGGGTGAACCACTCGCTGCCTTGCCTGGGGAGGGGAGGGTCTCGGTGCTSAACCTGAGTCATCCAAGATGGGTGATCACACTTGGAGGGTGGTCTCTCTCTAYGGGTTGTGGTGAGAGGCAGTGAGTCAGGCTCCAGCTTCAAAGCACCTGCTGGAGGAACTGCCCTCTCTCTCGAGTGAGCCTAAAGCGTATTTGATCACCCAGGTTAAGCACCTAACGTACCTCGTATGGCTCTCCCTCCCAGAACGACTTTGGAAATTGGTGGGATTCAGTGTAGATGTCCAGTTTTCACATGCATGGAGCCAGATGAATGATCAGAGTCAAAGTTAGAACGTGGCCCTGCAACCTAGGGTAATAAACGGATGTACAAAGAGGAACRTAATTGTGGGAGAAGTGAGAAAAAGGGGCGAGTAATATCATGTGGCTGCTCTAAGAGACAGACACACRCCCTGCCAGCATGCTGGTGTTTTAATTCTCTTTCAGTTAACAGTAATGCACTTTGTAAAAGGCAGAGGGGTTAATAACAGCTCCTGAAGGGGCATGCCACAAACTCTACCTGGTCCCCAGTCAGCCCTTCTTCATCTTCTGAAACCTGTTGTGCTGTACTGAAAACAGTTTCATTGCTTCACTGACTACAGTGCAGTTCCTGGCTGAGGACCTAGTCTTGGATCCAGAGAGAGCTTCAGAGAAGTTTGCATCTGGATGTCTGTGGCTTGGGGTCATCTCTAATTATAAGTAATGACTCTTCTTTCTGGTCCTCAGCTGCAATAGCAAACTGATTTAAACTAAGCAGAAAATACTTTCTAAACTAGCTCGTTTCTCTGCTACTTACGTAGGGGTCAGCATGTGCCTGACTGCTTGATGAGTACGTGGCTTTCTCCTTTCCTTGACTTCTAACATAGCAATAGAACACAGTTGGGGTAGTTCTTTGCCTTCCCAAACCACACAAGCAAGGAGAACAGATCAGAGAAGGACCCACGGGCCAGCATAACTAACCAGAGAATGAGGAGGGAGATTTCCACATCCTTTGAGAATATCTGGCATGGAGTTCCCTCCTCCTGGCAGTTCCCTATGTGACAGGGCTAGGCAGCATTGTCCTGAATGCAGACCTGTGCCTTAACAGCCTGGCTGAGCCGACAGTGGTTTGTTTTGAGAATGGTTGTCCCACCTGCTCCATGTTTACTTGAATGTGGAATGATGTTTGTGCAGGAAGAAAAGTTGTTGATGTTTTAAAATATTGTGGCATCAAATTCTGGTTTTATAAAAGACGGGTAGAGAGAAGAGGAGGTAGCTGTGGCATCTTAGAAGCAATAACTTGCATGCAGCTGGTGTGTTTATATTTGCGCAAGGAGCTATTCCCTGAGGTGCCTGGCTTGTCTGACTGTATGTCTAATATAATTCCCTTAAGGCTGACCTCTGCTTTCAGCACAGAACACTGCGGGATTACTGCTGTAGCTGAAATATTCCATGCATCCAAGTGTCCTGCTCGCAGAGAAATTTGCTAAGCGTGTTCTCACTGTGGGAACGCTCCCAACTCTTTCAATTGTTAAAAAGATATATTGCTTCCCTCATCCTTAGATCATCCTTTGGCCCATGTAGGACTGCTATTACTTGACTTTCTAAATTTAGCAATTTTAGACACCTCGAATTATGAATTTAGTGCCCAACAAAACTGCCACTCAGAAGGAGAAAAAAAATTATTTTTCTCTCCTTCATAATAGATTCTGTTCAAAGTGCTTTCATTTGATGAAAAATGTTTTCTTTAAACCATTAAAAAGAATGGAGAAGTATGCCAGACAGCTTTGCTAAGACATGTTGGCATGGAACAGGACATGAAGAGAGAGGAGGGAAAAAAAACATGTGGAGCATTACTACTACTGGGCTGAGAAACAGTAACACTTCACACCGAGAAACTAACTGGACCTTGACCAAGGACACAGAAAATTGGCAGCATTTTAGGTCTTAATACAGAGTTGGTGCTTTAATGATGGCTGACTGAAACCTGAGCATTGATGTAGGGATGATATATGAACAGGATTTTTTGGAGGTCTACTTTTAATTTTAAAATAATATAGCTTTAAATCTAAAACCAAGTACGAAACACACAATAGGACATAGACATTTAAGCTGCCATCTTCTCCTTTGTAACTAGCAGATGGTGTGAAAAGTGAGACCACCTAATCTGTGTATATGTAAACAAACTTCACGTCTTTCTGGCTAATAAAATACTGCACGCGAGGTGCAATGACATTACTTCATGGCTCTTATCTCCATTCTTTGGTTTATGCATTTACAGCACAATATCCTCTAGAACTATGATAAATGTGGGGTTTGGGTTTTTTTCTACTTTGGTACCCACCTCTGCTGTGTCTGCTAGGCTCTTGGAATGCCCTGGAAACCTTCTGTCATGCAAAATGTAGTGGGATAAACACGAATCAATTCCTCTGTTCTGGTTTCCTGGTACTTTGTTGTGAGTCCCCAGACGCTTGGTTTTGAGACTTTTCTGGTAGGCATTGTCTCCCATGGTATTTCTGAATTAGTTTGTGTCTGGCTGTACTTCGTGTCCTGGGAGACTGCTCCAGGCCTTTTCTTAATCCGCTGGTTATCCACACTGTGCATGAGTCGGTAGGTGCCAGGGCACGTGTTCTGCAACTTCCACGGGAAATCCTGGGCATTGAGGGTGGAGACCTGCATGTACCGGCCGTGCTCTTCCCTGCGCTGTGGGCGTGAGTGAGGCGTGCCGGCAGTCTGTCCTCTGTATAATGTGGATGCAATAGGTCCGTGCCCTCAGGCTGGGGAACTGATGTGTGTTGTGAGTGTGTCCCTGTGCCAGAAAATCCTTCTTTCCTGGAAAAGTAACCCCTTTTCTGAACATGTATTTTTTTTCCTCTAATTACCCCTCAGCTCTTTCAACAATTCTGCTGGAAGCCTTTCCTTGCCTTTGGACCTGCACTTAGTAGGGAAGCAATTTAAACCATCCAAGCATGAGATGCAGTGTAATCAGCATCTGCTCTCTCCCGTTTTGCCACCTGCAATGTGTCTGCAGTAGCTCGAGGGGCTGTGTTCACGCAGCCATGCTGCCGAAGGGGAAGACCAGTTCTCCTCTGAGTGGTTGTCCACATGCATCTCACATGTTCTTGTCCCAGTGGCAATGTTCCAGTGCAACCTCCAGCTACCCTCTTCCCACCTAGCTCCTGGGAATTAATTTGGCTTCTTTACCTAGTATTTGCAGTCATGGAGTTGAGTCTTCAAATCATGGCGCTTCAATTTTCTGTGTGGCCTGGATTTTTCTCCCACTTTTCCCACATGTGCTTACTAGGGCTTTGCATTTAACATGAAAATAATACATGACTTCTACAGTGCTTCCCATCTTTTAGACTCCAAACATGTTAGGAAAGAAGATGATGTTTAGGTACCACACTAAGCATGTGAAGTGCTAGGAATCACTATTAAATAGGGCTATAATGCTTAGCTATGGTTAAATAACTAGTTTACAGATGATCCCTCAAAAGATTCCAGTTATGAGTGCAGGAGTTTAGGAGGTGCCCTGAGATGGTGGAGTTATAAGTGGCTCTTAGATTTCTCTGCAGACATGCAAATGGCTAATTCCTAATTGCCAGTAGATGGCTCCCAAGAGCATCGTCTATAGGGTATTTTTCCAATGCACATGAAAGAGTTTTGGTGCACTGATAACCTCCAGCCCTCCACGACGTACCAACTGAAGTTTGCACAGCATCAGGATGTTTGTCGCCAGGCTTATGGCATTGTCCTGTGGCCATGAGGCAATACTGATGATGCATGCTGTGTGGTAAGAAGTCTGGTCTCCCGTTTACGYGGTGATGGCGGTGTGGAAGAGTCGCGCTAATGCACAGAGCGAGGCAATAGGTAGAGATCCCGAAATAGCAGCGGCGTTGTGGAGTGACTCAGCTGGTTACACATCAGTAATGCTGACTGGGTGGAGGTGATAAGAGCGGGTGCAAACCCTTCAGAGTGTCTCTGTGCTGGCAAGCAGAACCTGACTGCTCGCTACATTTGTTGAATGCCTCCAAGAATRAGGCCCCTGATCTCTCCTCCAGAAATAGAGATGACAAATAATTGTTCTAACTGCCTCCTTTTTATAATTGCCTCCAAATGGATTTTTTTTTTTTTCCAGAGATTCTAATTAAGTTTTACATTAATTATAAGTGTGCAGCATCCTTTTACCAGCAGAAGAGCCTTTTGGGAATTTCTGCTGTGTTGCGGCTTTGAAGGCCTGGTTTTAGGCCATTTGCTGAGGCCTGTACTCCTTGGGGCTACTATTCTGTTTGACTGCCTCGTTAAGTGTCCTGAGAACTCATTCTTTCTCCAGGATTTGAAATCCTTAATAATGTTTGTATTTTCGAAGGCAAGCACGGTTCCCAGGGAAAGCTGGGGAGATATTATCTTTTGGCATTAGGGGAATTCTCCATCAACTGAAGTCAATCAGGAATACTGGCAGAAGAGGTTTTATTTGTGCATGGGAAACCTACCGTTATTAAGAGAGCAGAGATAGGCTGAGATTCATGAACTGGAGAACAGTTTTCTCAAGGGTGGCTCTCTTTCTGTCTGGTTCCTGTGTCCAAAACTGCCAGAGAGATTCCGTCTCAGAGTGTAGGACTACTTGGTCAGAAAGAACAGAAGGGACAAGGGAAGAAGTTGAGGCTGAAGCACAGGCAGCTCATGGCAAGAGTGCTGTGGCTGCCAGATCTGTAGAGGGGGATTTTTCTATTTGTTCTGAAAATGATGGGCAGATTAATATGGACAAACTGCTTGGGGCAGTTTTAGTTCTGGGACTGTGCAGTACTTGGAACAGTAGAGTCCCTCTCTTTGCCTGCRGTTCCTAAACACTATGATAATATGATGCAAATCTGAAAATAGTATGGAGAAGAAGAGGGGATCCAGAAATGAGCTGTTCTTGGAGGAGAACCCCAGGTCCTTATTATTACAGTTCTCCCTCAGAAGATGTCATAGCAGTGCTGACATGCCCATATTGCTGCTTTTTTCTGTTGCATCATCCTTGTGGGTGATGATGGGTTACCAGCAAGGAGCATCATGAAGCCATGCCACACTGCACACACATCTTTAGTATGGTGTCATAAGACACACACATCTTTCTGGGACTTAGGCAATGCTGTATTAGGTGAGCAAACTTCTGGAATGTATTGGTGASATATAGGTGTGTATGCACAGCAGCACTTTAAAGTTAGGGATACAATGCATGTGGGTGAAGACCAGTGTCCTGTTTTATGGAGGCCATCAGRTTAGAAACTCTCGGGTGCCCCTCTGGCCTTCTAAGTGAGGAATTTCTCCACTCTTGATGTATACTTGGGGGGGGCATATTTACATCWTCTTGTTCTCGTATGTGCATTTGTACATACATATATCTTGGGTGTTTAAGAATAGAGACAGTGCAGCTGGTGTGGAGAGGCGTTATTTCCCGTTTCAGTGCAAGTAGCTGGATGTACCTTTGTTCAGTGGTAAGTAATGGCTGGAAATGTGTGACAGGTTTAYGTAATGGTTTAATGAGTTTGTGTGTAATGCAATAGCCTTCAGTGGAAGTTTGGCTGCTGCTGACTTACAGGACTGCAGTCCAACGTATGTTTCAGGTACGTTATTTCTGAAATAAACCAGCCACCTGAGGGCAATTATCTTGTGTGCAGTGTCTTTTTACATAATGCCATTCACAACGTGGGCAGCGAAACTGAAGATAGGAGTTAAAGCGAAATAATGGTAAGCACTAGGTAAACCAGCACTTATGTAGTCTTCCTCAAATAGGTTTACTTACTTTTCAGCTTCCTGGTGGTTGTAGCACTTCCCGTTGGCAAGTAGTCTGGTMCCAAGGAGTGGAGCAGTCCCAAGACTCCCTGCCAACTTCTGTCACTGCCAGGTGTTGTGGGGTAGAGACCGTGAATGCTGCTGTCCTGGGATCCCCAGGAAGGCTGAGAAAATCGCTGTAGGTCCAGCAATTCAACTCCCTCTTACTATTCTGATGCATCTTCCTTCAGCAAGTATAGGATCAAGGGAGCTTGCTGGATTGCTGTGGGTGCTTTGCAGTTGACTTCATTGTTTCGTTCTCATTGTTTCAAGTTTGATGGTGGCACTGCCTGTCAAAAAGGAGTCCTGTTCCTCCAACTGTGTTGAAATGGTGGGGGCATGAATGAAACTCTTACTGTAATCCTCAGCTACCTCCACTAGAGCATGGTGCATGAAAACTCGGCCTGTTCTATGCTGGAACACCTGCCTGTTTGGTGGCAGTGTTATACAGTAGTTGAGAACATTGTCATAATTGACCAAAACTGTTTGGAAGAAAACAGATAAGTAAAATAAGTTGGGTTTTTTTTTTTTTTTGGTTTGTTTTTTTTGTGTGTGTGTGTGTTTTGTTTGGGATTTTTTTACGTAGAAATACAGCAGTGAGAACTCTGCTCATTTAAGTAAATAACCTCACCACATGCTGTACTCACTGGATATCAAATTATTAATTGAACATCTCATCTGAAAAATTTTATGTCCAATGGCAAGGTTTTACAGTAATAAATAAGTTCTGTGGCCGTCTTGGAGACAGGTGCGTAAGTAAGTTGGTTTAGTTTGTGGTCATTATGGCTCATTGGTTTAGTAAGCACAATATTATGCATCTATGTTTTGTTCAGCTCTTTTGGCTTTGGTGTAAGCTGCTTTTAAAATTCTTCTTTACAGATATGGAGACGGCACATAATAAATGAATATTTMAATTATTTATCTGCCATGAGGACAAGCTGTAAACGTTACTTATTTCTGACTTACCATATCTGAAATCAACTCTAAACAAAAATAGACCAAGTCTATATCTTTGAGAAACTGTTTTGATGAATAGCTCAAGATACAATCATAAAACCATCAGACTTGATGTACTACTCTTTGTTACATAAATCGTCTAGTTGCTATAGTGAAAAGGTTATGGTTGATTGCTAGCTCTTGCAGATCACTGAATTAATAACTTATATCYAAGCCCACCTTACAAGTTGAGATCTAAGACTATAAAAATACAGTTCAGTCATATGTTCATTGCCATATATATGATTTTGATGCATTAATGAGGGATCAAGCCTATAAAGTAGAAGTGAGTGCTAATGTTGCCCAGGTGAGAACTTTGGACCTAGTGGTGKTGTTCTCTGCTAAGCTAAAGAATAAATGCCTAATTTCTAAATCTTTTTATTTGATTGAACTGTTTTGATTAAACCATTTGTTTGAACTCTTGCATAGGAATAGATATGTATGTATAAATGAAACTCCTGGCCTAATGCGGGTCTCAAAAGGATAATTCCTGTTGTCTTGTGGTTCTGCAAGTCTGGGATTTGTTGCTGGAGGAMATTCTTGCAGGGGAAGGCATCACTCAGTGCGGGGCTGGGCCAAGGATAGAYCTGGAGAGGAGGCAGTGAGTGGGAACAAGTTACCCTTCATTTGGGATGCAGGGATTTCTGGGAATGACCCCGACTGGGGAAGAGTAACCTGCCAGTCTAAGCACATGTGCACAACTCCCAGAGGAGAGGGTAGCTGTGACAGAAGACCTTGTTAGAGGAAAATCAGCATAAGCCTTCTCTACACAGCAGTGCTGCAAGTTATCAGTGGCATACTAATGAATAAGCACTCTGAACTTGGTTACAGTCATTATTTTCATAGAGCTGTTATTTTCCCTCACTCGTGGTTGGATGGGTATCCCCATTAGGGGGAGAGAGGAGCTAAAGAGTAGAGAAGAAGTAGCTTACAAAACTCACGGTTCTGATGCTATGGTTTTTGTAACTTGTGAAATTCAGTAATCTCTGAAGATTACTGGGAGAGGGCTGAACTATGGCTGATAAACATTTTTAGATTTGTGGGCCTGCATTGTCTTAGCAGAAATGATCTCTGTAATGCAGGAATAAAAAGTTAAGTGATCATAATTACCCTGATTGACCTTAGGACAGAAGAATTTTCCCTAAATCTGATTCTCATTCATTAATACCAAGTCACCAAGCAGCACAAGTATGATCTGGATCAAGTGTCAAATTAAGCAGAACACAGTGTGGAATTTATGCTGGGTTTGTGCCAGCTGTAGGAGGACAGACAATACCTAATCCAGCATAAAGTATGCTAGAAATGGGATATCTCTTCAATTTTTTTTTCTTTTTGAACACGTTTGTGTGGAAGTGAGTTTGCCATAGYTGAGCACTTTGGTGATGGGTTTGATCCAGCACAGATTGCCTTAAAACCAAATTTTCTGCTATATGAAGAGCGGCCTTGGTCAGAAGCTCTGACCAAGTCTTGTTAGTCATAGGAATTAACGCTTGTGGGAAGAGCTGTACTCTCTTCAGTTTTCAAAGGGGTTTTCCACTTCTCTTGCTAGTTGTGGAAGTGCAAGAAGTCAGGGGTTTTGTGAGCAGAGTTGTACCGCTTGTGTTCTTTAAACTGGGYTTCTTGCACTTAGCTACGGCTGGTTCCACTCCCTGCATAAGGGTGTTGGGAAGGCATTGCCCGTGGATTACTTTGCTTACAGTGATAGTACTAGCCTGTGGTCTTGCAGGCACATCTAAGTGCTTGTAGGAGCCATGTAWACAGTTTGGTTGTCCCTCCCTCAAACGTGATTTTTACACTGAGAGTTTGTGGCTAAAATTAAGAAGTTAAATTAAATGTCAGCCTTGCAAACTTGGAATTGGAGATCAGGAAGTGCTGGAAAAGAGCTAAATGATTTTACAAGTACTTGGCATCATCATGTGCTCTGAGCTTCTGTGTGAAGATAAACCTGGAAGCCAACGCTCTATACTGCTGGCCTTATCCTCACGAGTTGTGCCACCGAAGTAGATCCTGGTCTACTGTTGCTGCTTGACCAGAAAACGTGGAGTTGTGTTGCTGGGCCTGCCTCTTGCTTTGCAATTGCAAGCTTGCAGCTTAGAGACAAAAGTTCTCTCAAATCAATAATCTCTTGAAAATGTGGGTTGTGCACCCTTATGAATCTGTACTGTGCTTGTCATGCCCTGTTTCCTGAAGCCTTCCCTGCCGTGACAGAAAAATGTATTATTTTTGATGTGGTAAAGGCATGGATCAACTTTTCCAAGACAAAAGCACTATGAAAACAAGTTGCTCTCATTTTACTGTGAGGTAAATTTACAAGCAACAGCTTCAGGCAGGTATGAGATGTTGAATTTGCTTTATTTTAGGGTGAAAATAAAAGCACCTTTTTGCCAAGCCTTTATCTGAGGGATAGCTTCTGCATCCTAATCTCTGCAAGGTTAGAATTACTGCTGTTTTTAGCTGTGAAGGCAAACTGTACATCTAATGATAGAAGGGCATTTTACGTTGCTTTTGTTTCTCAAAAAGCTTGTCCTTTTCCAAATTGCAGGAACACACACAKTGCTGAAGTTCAGTTTCCAAAATAGGCTCTTGTCTTACATTTGGAGAGATGAAGTTTGGCTGGGAGCGGGGAGAAACTGCAACTATATGCTGTTTCTATGGGAAGTATTTATAGCTGTTTATGAATGCGACTGCATTCCAATAGTTTAAAAAAGGCATGCTGAACAGGATATACAATGTATCCCCTTATATGAACTTGCTTTGAAAAAACTACCACCATACTCCTTTTTTTAGCTTGATTTCCTGAGGAAACTTGGCTTAAAAGATCATGCTCTGTGTGTTTGTGCACACATGTCTCCTTTTGCTCTTCTCAGTGCTTTCACTGGTTTTAACCAAATTTGACAGAAGTTMTAAGGATAATCAGTTCCTACAGAGCTTACAAAACTGCATGACTCATGAAAGTAAATAGAGGAGATATATTGTTGATGCCCACATTGGCATAAAAGCAGCAACATAAATGTATTACTAGACAGTGGAGATCAGCAGAGGAGAGTGGTGTTACGAATGTCCCAAACGTGGAGGAAAATCTGTGCCTCGAGCATGAACAGTATTAGACATAGAGAGTCGAGCTGTGGAATCCTGATTGATAGGAAACCAACCAGTTTTCATTAGTTTTGCTTCTCAAGGAACTTTTGTACTGCCGAGAGTTAGTAGTAARAATATGTCAACAGATCCCATAACCATCTATTCAGCAAATTAATGTTTTTATGTCTGCATAGCTCTGGAAAAATGGAATTGTGTTTAAAATACATTTGTATTTTTAGCTCATGTTTTCTGATGAAGTCTCTTATGYTTGTCCTCAGAAAAGAGCTATATAGCTCCCTGTGTGAAAGTGCAATATATATGACTTTCCAGAATAATTGCACACTAAATAAAGTCAGTTTAGCTAAAAAAGCAGACAACTTTTATGAAAAATATCATGTCTTTTTCCTCTGGAAAAGCARTATAATGAAAAAAATCTGAATTGGCTTTAATCTGCTCAGTACAATTCCATGTAGAGCAGAGAGATACGTCCRGACCTTGGTAGCAGATTTCCATGACCCAGTGTGTATTTGCAGTGGGTTGCTTCTTCCCTTCCCAGGGAAGAGTCATCTGCAACTCTTCAAATAAAACCAAGTGTCGCATCTAAGCAGTAGATCCAAAGAGCTAGGCTTTTAAATAAGCATCAGATACCCTGAGACTAGGGATAAGATTGCAAGAACTGGAGAGGCTATATGGCAGACAACCCAGATTCTAGTTTCCTCCTGTGATTTGGCRTAGCCAGCACAGAGACATAAGGAGATGGATTGTTCTCCCAGTCTTCCTTTCAGTGCTGTAACTGAAATTATACAGTTACCTACTGCTGATTTGGGCAACATGGAGTTTAATCGCTTCTCGCTGCCTGATCAAGAAATCTGGAAAGCTGCATTTTACTAACTTTTAAGACTTACTAGAACACCAGAGGTTCTCTTATAGTTTTTCATTTTATAACCGAAAAGGTAAAAACATGGTCCAGAAATAGAAATCTGACAGCGTGCGAATCTACCTCCAGCTGAACTCCCCAGCCTTTCCCGTTTTCATTTCCTTAAATTCCTTTAATGTGGAAGTGTTTGCCTTCTTTGCACACACAATGGCATCCATTTTCATCTTGCTGGGTGCTGATACTGCATTCCTGTCTGTTTGCTGAGTTATTGTCTGGATTAATATTCATTAATTATGTTGGTTCAATGAGGCTGAGCTTGGTAAACAGCTTCTTGAGGACGTTACACGTTTTCCTGTGAGTGGTGTTTAGCGTCCAGAAGATTAAAGTGTAAGACTATGGGTATAATCCAAATCCAACAAACGTTATCCTTTCTTAGGGTGTTTTAGAGAGGGGATGGATAAGGGGAAGTGGAAGAGAGAAAGAAACTATAGAATTGCTCTTGCATCAATAGCAGGGGCTGCCCTGTCGTCATGTTGAGTGGCCAGTGCTGACAAGCCCACAGTATCTGGTATTGCTCAACTACGGATAAAGGGGAGCGTACTAAATCAACCTTTTCCTGCTACAGCTCAGAACTCTAAGATACGTTTCTTAATACTATTCATCTTAATTTGCATAATCAGTTTTTCTGAAAATGATTCAGGCATTAAGATGCATCTGAACAGGCCTCTTTCCTGCCTGCAAAGGTAAATCCCTCTGGTGAGCTGAGTATTATAAATTTAAATCCAGGATGTGGGCTTGGTTGACGTACTGTACTTAGCAAGACAGGTACAAATGATGGGAAAGAAAAACTTGCTCTGAATCTTTCTGTGTTCCTATACCCAAWGGGTTTTACTTTAAAGAAGATTATTAATGTTTTAAGATTATCTTAAGGTAATATGTAAGTAATTAAGGAACCATGCGCAGAGGAAAGTTCTTTTTTTTTTGAGCACAAACATTGTTTGACAGTCATCTTTAAAAAGAATAAAGGGTCCTGAGGATGATGAAAGTTGAAGCTGAACTTTCCTTCTCAAACAGCAGATAATTCAGTAGGCAGCACTTGTTGGTGTGAGTATGACTTCTTGCATGACAGTAAAAGTTAACTTTGTAGCAGCTGGAATCCGGAGATTTCAATGTCTACAGATAGTCTAATGGCTGTTAGAGGTACGTTATTTACGTTGTTTATGGAGTGGCAACTGTGCCTAGATCTTGCCTGGTTAAATTGACTTTGTCCACTCAGCAAACAGAGCTTTTTTTTTTTTTTTTTTTTTTTAACATGCAAGTGGTATTTCTCTATTTGTTTAAAAACAAGCCCAGTTCTAAGCTCAGTTGGACTTTTAAGGTCATCTTTCTCAAATGCTTCTCTTTTTAAAGGCAGTTACTGCTGGGAGGTTGCAGCTCACACTCGTACAAAAGTTAGTACCTTACTCCACRTTTGAAATTGTTGGTTTATTGTTTGATCCTGTGCCAGCTAGCCACTCTCCACATAGCAATAGTCATAACTCCGTAAAATTCACTGGAAAGTAAGCAAGCATTTCGAGTTGCGCTCAAGGTTTCTGTGTTGTCATTAGTTGTATTTGACTCTTCAAGTGTACTGAAAGCATGACYACGTCTGGTACAAATCTTTTGTCAATAGCTGGCCTGGGGAAATGGGTTACTGTGAGAAAAAGGATCTTCTGAACAGGCCACCTCACCATTCTTTCAYGCACAAGCTCTAAGTAAGAAAGGTTGGATATCAAGAAAGCTCTCCACTTGCTCTGAAGAAGAAAGGGCAAAAGTTAACTACTGACAATCTTAATTTACAGGATATACATACAGTATTACTTATAAACAGTATGTATATGCAGCAACATCATATTTGAGCTTTGTTCTGTGGAGTGGTGCGTGTTGTGTTGTGTAACGTTTCTTTGTGTTCTGATTTTAGGAAAAAATAGCAACCTCTTTCACCTAAACCACGCTCAGCAGAATGCAGGTTAGCCTGACTTAACAGCCAGTGTGTTCATGTTAATTAGGGTTTAAAGAAACAAGATGAGACAAGTAGGGTCTTACAAGTAGGGTGAGTGTTTCTGCTGGTCAGCAGGCCTTGTGCTAGAGAGGCGGCTTCTGGGGAATGCCGAATTCATTCGAACAGCTGGCACTGGGGAAAGCTTGCTTTGGTGAATTAGCCTGTATATGTAAGAGATTATTTTTTTTCATTGGACTTGGTTTCACTGTACCTTTTTCCATAGGTGCTGAAATTGCTTCGCCAGTTTGGTACCACTGGGATTTTTAATAGGAAGTGATCTTGTTGTTCTGTAGCTTTGGACATCTATCATGCTGCTTAAYAGAGAGAGTGGGATCTTATATGGTGTTATTTAGTTTTCACTAAATAATTTTTGTTTACTTCAGTTCAAAAACCCTTTCTTCCATATTTCCAGTATCTCTTGGGAACTTGGCGAATGAGGAAGAGTATATGGAAAAAATAACCAGAAAGATTCACATTTGTTTTTTTAAACCTGGAAATGAGTAATGTTTCAGGTGGAACTTTGCAGACGAAAGTGACTTGAAAAGGGACTTACTCAATGCACCCACTTAAGAGACCAAAGGATTTTGCCTGTAGAACYCTGGCATGGTTATTGCTGTTGACATCAAATGTATGCTTCAGAGGTATCATAAGGCCTGGCATAAATGACCAATCTAAGTTTTCCTTAAAGAAAGGGTAAACTTAATGTTCATTTTATGTTAACAGTTAAATCCCTTAAAACTCTGAGCTCAGTTACTGATATTTTTTTTAAGTCCTTTTTATTAGTAACAAAAGACTGAACTTTAAAAAAATATTTTTATTTGTTTTCATTTATTTCTTTATATATTTCTATTTAGTTCAGTTTGATCCACAAAGTAAAAACATATCAAGAGAGTCATGATGGATTACTGTTCTGAGAAGCCCAGTGCCAGCTGGGAAATAGCAGCAGGAACCTAAGCTACAGTTTTGCTGAAACTAATGTTCTGGTGCTGGTTTTTGTGTTTGTTTTTTTGGGGTTTTTTTTTTTGTTTGTTTGGTGGTTTTGTGTTGTTGTTGTTGTTTTTTTTAAACTCCATTTATGAGCTCATCATGACAGGAACTTGTTATCCATGTGTTAATCTCCTGAAGAAGCAGTGTTTACATAGCTAAGATGCTTCATAGTTTAGGTAAATGATGCTAAGGAGCCTTTTGCAGCTACAATTTGGGATATAACAGCTCTTCACAGTTTGTGTTTGAAGTGGCTAAAGCTATGTAGCTTTTGTGGGCAGAYCCATTAACCCACACATAGTTCTGCTCAAGTAACAACTACAGTAACTAAAACTTTCCTCTGACAATAAAATTCTTTTGTCTATTGCAWGTAAAACAAACCCATTTATAAATAAACTGAATGTAATCAGTCTTGAATACTCTGTACAGTAGTCCACACACTTGATCATAAACCCTAGAGAAAATTAACAAACATCATGCTACTGACACTGTTGCATAGTTGCAAATAATATTCTGCTTGTAACCCATTTTGCTGATATTCAGAAGGCCAGATCTCAGTTCAGTTAGACCATCAGGATAAGAGTCTATCTGGATGATCTCATGTTCTCAAACTAATACAGAAGAAGAACTTAAGTAATGGTGAGKGTGGGGGCATGTATCCATTGGGATTCTTTAGAGAATAAAACACTCRTTGCTTTTTGCCTTTGAATAGAGTTTCAGTAATGAACACTAATCTTCAGTAACAGTGTGAGTGCCTGCACAGAGTAAGCATTGGAAGATAACCGCRTCCGTGGCTGAAGCAGATGGAACCTTTTACAACACCAGCCGAGACAGTGTGGGAGCTGAGGGTAACACCGCTTTCTCAGGCCCAGAAAGGAGGAAAGCACTCTTCTTTTTGCTTCTGCAGAAGAGGGAGTATTGTGTTCTCTACCATGTCCCTCTCAGTCTCCACTCAAACTCCCCAAAGGACTGTTTGGCATYGCAGAAGCTTTGGTTTATTTAATACAGAAGGACCTTTCTTTTTCTTCACCAATAATGTTTTGATCTTAGCTGGGATTGAGAAGTGCTTCATTCATTACGACCGCTTGGCAGTGACATAAAGGCATCCAGTGTTTAGCAGGTCTTCTGAATGTACATTGCTTGGAAAGAAAGCTGAGCTTCTTCATGTGTAAACATCTGTCTTAGTCCCGTAATGCCTGGACAGCTGGAAAACATGCAGTGCATTGTGAGTGTGCTCAAAACTTCATCCCCTAATGTATCTCTTCACAAAACTCAAATCGTTCCACTTCTTGAGGGTAGAATTGCTTTTCTTTGATCACGACACTTGAAGGGCTYTGCTGTGTTCCACAAGCCTGGCTCTTGTACTAAGTTTTGTTCTATCGTTTGTTTGTGATGGTATCAGGTATTGCAAGCGGCACTGAGATCGGTGAGGAACATGTCTCCTGTGGTTCCTAGCTTTAGAGCTGAGCTCAATGGAGCRGGCTATTTTTGGTGAGGTCCATAAAGTATTTAGTCTATTTGGGCCATGGTCTAAAATAGATCAGCTTATGGTCTGAGCAGAAAAATAAAAAACAGGATAAAGTGTGTGCACGTGTTTTGTTCTCACATGTAGAGAGACAGATCTATACAATGGTACTATTTGCTTTTGTCAGTTCAGGCAGTAGCATGTTTGTGCATCTGTTACTCTGCATTATGGTGTCATCACTTTGCAGTCATTTGTGGRTATCAAATAGCCCCAATAACATTATCATTAGTATGATTCCATGTCTGGAAACCTTTGTCTGTCCTTGTTCAGGGCTTGTTGGAGGTTAAAAGACATCATCTCAGCAAGGGACATTAAGTAGCCATGTCATCTCATGAGAAGCTGCAGTTATTCATTGCTGCTGAGTGCTGCATCCTGTCAACACGTGTTGCCTCTTTCTTCCCRTTCTATGATACTGGCAGCTCTCAGAAGTCCTAAACATCAGGGACTTCCTTTGAGCCTAGTACCTTGGCGGGATTACGAAAGAKAGGGTATTGCAAACGCCCTCCCTGCACTTATGATCACGTGTGTATCAAACTAGCCATTTGTGATTTATAAATGAGTGAAAATATGTAATTTGTCACACTTCTTCCAAGGCTGCATTTAATGYGGATGGAATTGCAGCTTTAACCCAAGAGAGCGAATATGATACAGTATCTTTTTGAAGAGAATTACACAGAATTACTTGAAGGTTGCCTATACAAATACCTGCATGAAGCACTGCTGTCTGCTTCCTGGCAAGGGCGTGCGCTTTTGAGGTGTGGTGCTCCACTCTGCAAGGTGCCCGATCCTGGATTTTTAGCACACCTGCTGGATTGGACTCGTCAAACGGCTTGGGTTTAATTTCGAGACCGTACTGGGCAATTGTGAGCACGTGAGGCACAGGACGCTGACAGCCTAGGTAACTTTTGCCAGCGAGGTACTTGATCAGCTYATGCAGCAGCTGAGCCGTGTTTCGTGGAGCACTGCTTGACTGCGGGTGCCTAAAAAAGGACATGGGTGTCATGGGTGCCTCAAGTCTGCTGACTTTGTTTGGATTTTTGGCTAAACCTTCTCTGCTATTTTCCAGCTTCTTAAGCCATACTAACACCCACTTTGTAGAATACTCCAAGGTTTTGCTCTTCCTGTCTTGCATCCTTGGTGTGACACTTTATTTTGGAAAAATTGGGGATTAAGTGGCATTTCCTTGAATTTGCAAGTTCTAAGATGGTAGGTATTTCCTTGGAAGGAGTGATGTTAAGATGTTTGACAGAAATTKGTAAATCTAATGACCTTTGATAAAAGCCTGCAGCTGCACGATAATATAGACAAAGACAACTTTGAAGACAGATTCAGAAGCCAGGAATTTAGAAACCATTTTCAACATTTCAGCCTACACAGATTACTAAATAAAGGATTTCAACAACTGAGGCAATGTTTTTGTTTGTAAAAGTGGGTGCTTAGTACAGTCAGATGATGAATTAAGGACAGCCGGAATATATCAGAATATACTTTCCCACACATCCAGTACGATTGAGCATTAATACGTTTTCATCCCTTTGTAATTATTTTCTCTTTGCAGCTATTTCCAGATTGTTACCATCTGTAATTGTGACACTTTTACAAGAAAATTGATTTAGTCAATTCAGTTTCTGTGATTTTTATTATTGTTGTCATTGTTTCAAATCCAGAACCTTCTAACTTGGCTTGAATTCTTCAAACCTCTTTTATATTGTGCAACTAATAACCAGCTTATTTTTTGTCAGAAACCTGCCTTTTTAGTTTGTTTGCTTTTATAACTTTAGATAGCATTAGAGACTCCCTAACAGATGATGGTCAAGTGCTCTGGTGACATTCCAGTAAAGAGATGAGCAGTTTTGCAAATTAAAGGGATTGTGGAGGAAGGAGGCAGCCTTTTAATAGCTGTTTTTGAAAGTTGTGCACTGGACAATGGGAGAAATAGCTTTATTGTAAACATGTATTGTATGAATGAGACAGGCTTCAGGGCTGACTAAATTGAATTCTTTCAGGACAAAAGTAGTTTGAGAAACTGCGTCCTTTGAAAATCCAGTCATGGCACCAGTTACCTCCTGTGAGATGCTAAAGTGTGTTGCTCCCACTGAAGTCAAGGGAATTGAAGTCCATTAGCACATTCAGGAGCTCTTGATAGAAATTATCATTGGTTTAATGAGACAATCAGAAAGTACGGGAAAGATTTTTTTGTGTTTGAAACAACCCAAAACACACCATTTGAAATGAATCCATCTCCAATCAACTTTTCTATGCCGTGTTTCACTGAGGACTAAACTAAAAACAATTTTTTAATAATTTTCAAAATAACTTTTGAAAATGCCAATTCACAGAAAACAGCAGGGGTTACATTCTTGTTTAGTGAAGGCTAAGAAAAGACTGCTTCTGGTGAAATAAAAATGTCAGTGATTTTGAAAATTGCTTCAAAGTGATGTGAACATTTTCAATAAAATAATGGGGAAGCATTTCTTCTGAAAAATGAAAAAAGAATTAGTGACAATTTTCCAGTAATGCTGTTTCAGTAACAAAAATGTTGTGGGGACTGTTTTGATGTGGGGACTGTTTGTCCTGCTTGACCAACCTGATCTCCTTCTRTGACCAGGTGACCCGCCTAGTGGATGAGAGGCAGGCTGTGGATGTGGTCTRCCTGGATTTTAGTAAAGCCTTTGACACTGTCTCCCACAGCATTCTCCTAGAGAAGCTGGTGGCTCATGGCTTGGACGGGTGTACCCTTTACTGGGTAAAAAATTGGCTGGACGGCCGAGCCCAGAGAGTTGTGGTGAATGGAGTCAAATCCAGTTGGCGGCCGGTCACAAGCGGTGTTCCCCAGGGCTCTGTTCTGGGGACAGCTCTGTTTAACATCTTTATCAATGATCTGGACGAGGGGATCGAGTGCTCCCTCAGTAAGTTCGCGGATGACACCAAGTTGGGCGTGAGTGTTGATCTGCCTGAGGGTAGGAAGGCTCTGCAGAGGGATCTGGACAGGCTGGAT
>JASVER010000026.1:9232057-9286168 GCA_030449065.1 Oceanodroma leucorhoa | reverse complement strand
GAGGTTTATATTGGACATTAGGAAAAATTTTTTCACTGAAAGGATTGTCAAGCATTGGATCAGGCTGCCCAGGGAAGTGATGAAGTCACCATCACTGGAGACGTTCAAAAAAACATGTAGATGTGGYRCTTARGGACATGGTTTAGTGGGCATGGTGGTGTTGGGTTGATGGTTGGACTTGATGATCTTAGAGGTCTTTTCCAACCTTAATGAGCCTAGGATTCTAATGAAAAATGTGTACTGGGGTGGGGTGGTGGAGGGAAAATCTTCTCTGTGACGCAGAGTTGAATTTTGTGATTGCTTTGCTTGCTGATGCATGTAGCGTAATACCTTTAAAGAAATATGCTTGTGTATCTGAGTCACACGGATCTAGCTGCCTGTTGTCCTGTTGTTTTCCAAGTCTGTCTAAGCCACTATCCYGAATAAGTAGCTCATGTACAAGCTCTGGATTGTAGTGAACCCCAGGCTTTTGTGAACTTCTAGATTTGGCCTGGAACAGGATGCTTGTGGATTTGCAATTTCCCACGAGAGCTTTCCTGTACAAGCYGGTGTCTATTCAAGGAGGCAATGGTCAATTGACCCTTATTCCACCAGAAGCTTTTCAGCCTCTGAAATCAGCAGTCTGACAGGTAAAGCAAGATATTCTCTTACATAAAGATATGACATAGCAGATGTCATCTGCTATGATGACAGATAGGTGAYGTATGTTATGTATTGCCTATGATGTACTATCCTTCTACTAAGTGGGCTTCCTGGTTGAAGTGTGTGTTATTTTTACTCTGCCGCACTATTCGAAGTAGTGATTTTAGTGGCAGGTGAACATTAAATGCGTATGTTCAGATCAGACCTTACATTTGTAGCGGCTGCGCATATGAAAGTCAAACATCAGAGCAAATAGTGAAGTGATTTGCAGAGAAAGCCTTGTGATGTTCTCAGCAGCTTCAGTGATGAAGCAATTGCTGTAGACTAAAACAGTGGCTAAAAAGATGAGTGTACAGATGTCGTGATGAAAAAAAAAAAGAAAGAAGAGGCCTAGGAGGTAATTTATTTGGAAATGGAGGAAAGACGAGGGGGTAGCTCTTCAGCTGGCATGAAGGGGCGTATATCTGTCAAAATGGGTTTTRTTCCTGTAAAAGTTAGTGGAAGTTGTTGTCTTGTTTACTTCAGTGGGAAGGAAGATCAGCCCCAAGATCAGGCAATTAACTTTGGCACCAAAAATGGCTTGAATGATGAGCCTTCCTGTAAGTGATGAATGTAGAATGGCTTGCTAATGATTAATGCATATTTTGTATTAATAAATCATATTAATTGTTCTCTTCCTTTTTCCCTTTGCATTTTATTTCTCCCTGTGTATAAAAAGCACTCTATATGGGTCCAAAACCAAAAAGATGCCTAGGAAGAGACGATTATGCTTGGGTCCAGACAACATTAAAGGAGATTTAGACCAAAATCTTATATTCCTTGTAAAGCTACCAGTCTGAATTAGATAAATGTTTGAGAATATTGTCGTGTTTTACTAAAAGCTGTCTGTTTCCAAGTACAGTTTTCTAATGTGTGGCTTTCATATCTTCATATTGTTATATGACATTGCATTATTTACAGCCATTAATTGCTATGGATATGACTCCTGTATCCCAAGGGGACATAGCATGGAGGTAAATATGAAAAACTGAACTTTAAAAAAAAAAAAAAAAAAAAGTGTAGAAGACAAGCACATTTTCCAGAATTTTTCTGAAACTGTAAAAAGGTACAGGCTAACAGAAGAAGCTAGGCCAAAAGTAGAAGAGGTACTTATGAGCAGATAATGTAAAACATRATGTACATAACATGATTTAAGTCACTGAGTATTTCAGAGTCAGAGCAGAGTAATAAAAGATTTGAAAAAATTCTGAAGATCTGTCTGTTCGTCCGAGCCCTGAATTAGGGAAATGCTTTAGCATGTCCTTGTCCCCTAACTTTTCAGTTTTGCATGTGAGCAAACCCTTGACATAAGCCTTTATTTTGGAAGTTAAGCATCTGCTGAGTACCCTTCTGAAACTCATAAAGGCACAAGGGACACCTCTTGGGCAAAAGGAGGGTAAGGTAATTGCAGTGTTAGCCTACAGTGACCTCAGATTTGTTTCTCAGTTTGCCCTCAAGGTCCTAAAGGAAGTTATGCAAAGTGATTACACTCTTTCTTCCTTGTACATAAGGAGTGGGTGAATAGCCCTGCCCTGGTCCCTCAAGTATTTTGAGGATGATTGTTGGGCACCAGGCACTTACTTGCTATTTCTGTCCTTGAAAATTATTCCCCTTTATTAACTACAGTGAAAACACTCAAAAGACAATTTGCACACCTGGTTTTCATCAGAAAACATTCCAAAGAACTGCAAAACATGCACAGAGTCTTGCAAGCTGTTCCTCATGTGAAACTTAMGTGCAGTTAAGATACTCACATTATTAAGAACTGCTTACCTGAATAGGATGTTGCAGAATTAAGTCTTCAGTCCACTCCTAACATTTTCAGCTGCTTGTTTTTAGTTTAGTACAGCTCCCTTTAATGGTCATCCCCAGCCACCCCTGAGTTTCAGGCACAAAGTTTAATGACTTTTGTAAATTGAGATACTGAGAAAAGCAGAGAGAATCAGATAGTCTGATTTGGAACATAATTCCACCATTTATTTTCTTTTTTACTCATTTTATTGAGGAAATGTGTTTTAGTGTAACCCAAAGTCCAGGCCATATTGTAGGTTTTAAGGTGTGTGTGTGGGTGCCATCTCCATTAACAACCCTGTTAATTCCAATTCTAAAAMAACCTAAGAAATCTTTTTAAGGACGTACTTAATGATAAAACAGATAAAAATAAACAAACTGTGGCCATTTTCTAGGCAGCTGGATCATTGAGGGAAGACCCAAATCTGGAAGTTCAAGTAGAAAAATTTCAAAGGGTGATAAGAATTCCATGGAGAAAATGTGTGAATCATTTGCCCTGTGTCCTTTAAGCTCTTACTTCTTACGAGGAGTCACCCATTCAAGGACCRATGACATCTAATTCTAATTAATCTTTGGCATTTGAGGAGATTACAACTGGAGGTGGCAAAAATACATCCTTAAAAGAGTAAAGCCCTATTTTTATTCATAGTGGTGAAGCATTATTGGATGCAGTAATTTAGATTTTTCACCACTGTCTTTTTCCCTGACACCATCTCTTGATAACATGTTAACTACTGAAACTACCTTACTGGAGGTAGTACTCAGGATGGTCTTGTGCATGTAGTAAAGTGCCTGATGGTGTCTTGAGGCTKATGGAGAGTAGTGGGCTATTTTTTTCGTCAGTAATCATAATTATGTTCTCAGCAAATTTATGAGTTTAATGACACTGTGATGAATATCACTTCTCTATCATCCAGAAGAAGGAGCAATGTAGAATCTATGAATAGAATTTTTCCTTGTTAGCTCTGAAGTAAACCTTCAAGTTGAGTTGTTATAAAATATATCTAATTAATTTGTGTTTAATTTTTTGTTTTTGCTACTGTCAAAATAGACATTATTTTAAAYGTGTTCTAGGAAAGAGCTCAGCACCCAAAATTATTTGTTGCAAATAAATTATACAATAAACAACCTACTTTCTATTGTTTGCAAACCAAGCCTGTTAKCTCTGACGGTGGTGGTTTTAAGCATTAGGTGCCTCTATTTTGGTCTATGGATTATTCATGACAGGTTCGTTTCAGCTAGACAATGCTTGTGATATATAATGGATTATCCAGTTCATATGTTTGGGGTTTTTTTYCCCTGTTTCCTCATTGCATGACTGAAGCTTTTTTTCAAAGAAAGGAATAATGGTTAAAATTTGTGAAATCATGAGCCAAAAGTATTTTGCAAATGACCTGGCAATTATCTGCATACAATGAATAATGCAACTCGGTGAATAATAGCAGAACTAACTCATTTAATGACTTAATTCTGAATTAGTTCACTGTTTGACAAGCTTTACTTATTTTACCCAACTAGTATGGGATGCAGGGTGMTTCTCTTCTCTTCTTCCTCACTGAGGCTATATGTTGGTCTGACTCCACTGACATTGACAGAATTCTAATTCCCATTCAGAGATATAAATGATGAGAGAGGCATGCTCTCTGCATGCAACTGTCAAACAAGTGTGATCAGACTCCRTATTGGGTACTGTGTTTTTGCTAGTCTAGTGCAGTAATGACAGTTGAGACTGGCTCAAATCTTGCCCTAATATCGCAGCGGTATCCCAGAGCTCAATTATGTAGAATGGTTTACATGCAATGTTAATTTAAAAGAACACGAACAAATATCCCAAATGTTTTTGGTCTGTTAGGTACTTCTTCTTATTGACTGGAGTGGTGWCGTGGCACACGGATGACCCACTAGATTCTATTTGACACACCAGTTAACACTTGAGATATGGAAGAATTTGAAGTTTTCTACTTTCTTGGCAATTACCCCACAAGACTGAGATTTGAGAAAGCTTCTTGACAAGAAAAACGTAAGCAATGGTTATATGAGAAGTGCCTGTCATGAAAAATCTTAAAGATTTTGCTCAGTGGTCAGAAAACAAACCCATTTCCTGTGAGTTTAGCAACTCTGTCATGAATTATCTCAGTTTGTTTAACACAGTTTTCAAAGGTGTGTTTTTTGTTAAGACTGTGTATGGTAAGTGCTACAATTTTCCTGACAGCTTGGATAAGAAGTGATGAACACAGTGAATAAGCTCCATCAAATAGGGCCAGGAATTATATTTGTTCTATTAATGTCAGCTCATCTTAATACTGCATTACTTGGCACTACACCTTTATCCCATTTTATAGCCTTCTTTCCCTCTCCAATCTCCTCCTTGACACCACCACCMCCACCYCCCAAAAAAAAAAAAATTAAAAAAAGACTCATGTTGTCTTCTCACACTTACACTTCTGTCACATTTCTGTATTCCTCTTGGTAGATTCCAAAGGAATAGCAGGACTCTTGAGGTATGGGATAGATGATCAAGTTACAGTGTTTCTCAAGTTTGTTCCTTGACAAAGCTTCATCTTTTGGAGATTTGCAATAAATCTGCTTTTCCTCCTTCTTCTTTTTTTTTTTTTTTTTTTTTTTTTTTTTTTTTTTTTTTTTTTTTTTTTTTTTTTTTTAATTCATCATTTCTTGGCAAGTTACTTGTTTTCCAGTGAAAGCTGTTGCCTTTACTGTAAATGACCATTCAGAACTTTGAGCACAGCAAGAATAATGTGTCTGTTTGGCTAGAAGACGTGAGCTTAGGGATAATCTACTTCTTCTCGTACAAAGAGATCTGTTAACGAGCCAGCGCATTACTCAGATGCTGGCAGCAGAGAGCCTGCATTTTAGAATGAGATCTAACTTAAAAAATATCCATCAACTTGATATTATGTCAGGTAACTGTACCTTTTTGCAAATAAAAGTCCAATTTTCTAGGTCCTGAAGACTTAGTTCTTTTAACATAGATTGTTCTGAAGTTTCAATAGCCATAATTTTTTTCTTAATCACAAAGTAAAATCTCTTGCAGGTTCCCTGTGTTACTGGCAAAAATACTGTTGGTAGGAAGGAAAAAAGCTCAGTTTTGTTCTATCTTTCATGAACTAAAATAGAATTGTTTTATCTCCCAAATGGACTAGAGTCTGGAGGTCTGGATATTAGCAGAATCAAGTATGGTCTCAGCCTAGCTTCACTGCTTATTTTCTTATGTGTGTGTGGCAGGGGCAGGGGATGTGATATAAAACTGAARAAACTTTCCACAATTTTTATGATTCCCCTCAGCTCTGAGCTAATTTCACTTTCTGGTTTTCATGCGCTGATGCTGAGCTGTTTTGAGGTCCCTGACAGTGCAGGGAGCTATTTAAATAAATGCATCTGTTTGTTTAGGCAAATCACAGAGCAGTAGTAGCTTCTACAGTTTGGTATATATTTCAGAAGTAGGCTCTTGATTTGATTCATACCCACAGTTGCACATGAACATAACTCCTCCATGTGGCTGTCCCTGCTGACTGGGAGAAGGACGGTAGAGAAATCTGCGGGAATTATAGTGGTTGTCTTTTGGAATTTGGGGAAAACTTGTACTAATTTAAGTAAACTGTCTTCATTTTTGCTGCTTTTAATAATGGGTATCATATTCCACATACATTACCTAGCTCAGTTGCAGGTGCGTGCTACGTCTAGAAGGCAAGGAGCATTTTTCTTTTGTCAGGAGCCACATTAGGGACAGAAGAGTCATGGAGGATGCTCATGGAAGGGGATGGTGTTTARCCATTATTCATCTGCTCCCATTCTGAGTATGACCATGCATTAGGGAGGTAGCTGTGCAGGTGATTTACTTCTCTGAAAATGACTCAGATAAATTTTCATTTTCATATAAGGTACYGAATGAGATGGTACTCTCATTAAGGTACTAAGTGAGATGGTGATCCAGGCAAGGCTGAGAGAACCAGTCCCAGAAATCATGAAGTCGCTTTACTGTTAATGGCATGTTGTGCAGCTTTTCCTTCACAGTTTACCCCATCACCTTCTGTTAGGAAGATAAAGCCAGAAGTGCTTCTGTAACTGAAAATAAAGTTCCTTTTCCCCTACCTCTGTGCTGTAGGTAGCATGACCATGTAGCAGAGGTTCTGCCACCCCAGAAAGAGATTCAACATTTGTGTTAGCTGCTGGAGAGAGTCCAGACTTYCACTGACAATTCAAATGGATCTTCTGGTTGGAGAAGCTCCTAATGCAGCTGAAACAGTCTTCTTTTGTCTGAGCTGAAGTCCTGTTCTCTTTGAATAGGACTGTTCTCTGACTGCTACAAGGTCATTGGTGTTTTGGCATTTTTCCTGAAGTTTTTATGATACTCATTTTAATGTAGTGCACATTTTTCATTTTGGGACAGTGCTCAAAAATTTGCCCATAAATGCCACTTCAGCTGGGTGAATGCTGCTTTTTATCACTGCATTGCTAAAGGCATTTCTGTTGTTTTCCCAGRCCACTGCTTTGATTCGTTGATGTTGTAAACGAATTTCAGCACACGCACAATGGGTTAATGTTTTCCTGCTTATTTGTGTAGTCATTGCAGCTCTGAGACAAACCTGTAGCAGGCAACAGAATACAGGCATTTTATAAGAGATACATATAAAGACCTGCACATATTTTTGAAAGGAAAATTTTAGGGGCAATGGAAGGCAAGATGGGAAGGAGGAAAAACTATGGATGTTGTCTGATGAAATACAGTGGAACAGAGAAAACRTTAATTTTCCCATTTCATGCCCTACACCATTTTTCACTGTGCAGCTTTTTGTTATATGGGAAAGGCCTCTGTTTCAAGATGCCTTGATAAGGAGTGTGCAACCTTCAATGGACTCTGCTGGGATATGCAGCCCAGGAACCTTGAGGGAGGGGGCGACAGGAAAGGAGGCAGTGCAKAGCCATGTTGTCCCGTGAACAGAGTACCACTGAACCATGGCATGGCCCACTGCTATTTCTGCTTTTCCAAATGGAAATTAAATTACAACAGCCTCCTCTGTGGTCCCTTTAATTTCATCTCCTTTCTGGATTAGCTGTACTGAACAGTGGGGGAAAGGAGACAAGGTTGTCTCTTCTGACCCACCTCTGTTGGAGGCTCGTGTGGGTAGCACAGGACAGTCAATCCCCTTGCTTCGCTGTGGGAGCCTGTCAGTGAGATTAGTCCAGTGAGATTAGGAACAGCAAGACTGCTCCCTGATAGCTTTAGTCCATGTTGAGGTTGTCTTCAACCCCAGGGGCTGCTTTACAAGCTTCTGTATAAAAAGCCTCACCACAAAAATCCCTCTTTGTTTTTTAAACTAGCTTGAGCAGATATTTTAATTAAAAACTACCAGTGGCAGTACATAGCAGGGCACTGGAAACCTTTTCTCTGTGGCAGTTGCTCAGCACAAATACTTCTGTGTGGTTGTGGTCACATGTTTGATTGACTTGGTTCCCAAGCTGATGTTCACAGTACTGTATCCGTCTTGTTCAGATGACTGTGAGATGCAGCCCGAATGCACTGATGCTGATAGTGAGTGTGAGGAGAACCAGACAGTTGACAGCATCTCCATTTTTCAGAGCTGATGTAGGATGATCTGTCACGTGATGCTAGGCCACAGCCTGTCATTTATATAGCTACAGCTGTAATGTGGGTAAAATGAGCAGAAATGAGAGAGAAGTGACAAGAGGAAAAAAAAAAGGAGAGGGGGAGACTATTTATGCCCACCTCCTCTGACAAAATTGCACAAGCATTTTTTATTTTAATGAATGCAATATTGATTCCATATCTCAGACCTACCTGCTATTTCTACAGGTTGGAACAGCATTGGCAACCCATCCATGCCTGCTGCTCAGGGTAACGTGTCTGAGCTCCTTTGGGCTGATTCTGTGCCACATCCATTATGGCTGTTAGGGAAGCCTTTCTCCTTGGGGCTTGGTGTGCACAAGCAAAAGCAGCYAGAAACTGCTGCTGAATAAAAAAATTACTTTATCTTGAGCTAAATAGCCGTACTCTCAARCTGGGAGCTGCAACAGCCTTGCGTATTTTGTAGAAGGTGCAGAGGAAGGAGACCCCTAAAGATGTATTCAGTGCTGCCAAACTACAGCACCCAAGATGGATTAAGAGACCTTTTCTGGCAGGAGACCAATAGGTGATTCAAGRCACCCTTCCAGGTCAGGCAGCCTGTGGTTTCTATACAGTTACTGGGGAGACAAGTGTGGGGAACAAGTAACTCTGTGTATACAGTTCTTTACCTGGATTTCCCCCTGTGCATCAACTCCTGCTGTTCCTTGTTTGGCTGGTCTTCCCTGTAATTTGGGAATAATAGTTCTTGTAGCACTAGACCGTTCAGAGCTACATCGTAAGGGCAGTATTCAGAAACACATCTTCCACTTGCTGTCTGCCTGTTTCCCTGCCTGTTCCCATATAACCCCAAAACRGGAGGTTGGATGCGGTGGTGGAGGGGCGAGGCATGAGCTGCGCTGYGCCAGGCTTTGCGCTAGGAGTTGTGGGCCTGAGTGATGTCTTGTGAGTACCAGTTCCCTCCCTATTTCCCTTTTTCTCTAGGACCTGTGTAATARATTGCTCGTGGCCTAAATGTGCAGGGAACACGATATGCACTGACTACCACGCTGGGGGCTTAGGAGAGAAACAGAACAAGGCTTCTGCCCGTTCCTCTCATTCTCTGTTCACCTTCTCGCAAGCGAATGGAAAGTCAGTGCCACTCAGCCTACTCCCTTCTGGTTTGAGGACCCGTCAGCTTGCACGGGGGGGTGTGTGCAAGGGAGRTTGTTCTTTTGTGCATCCTTAAAGTCTTGCTTGACTCTAAATCGTATTCTTGTGCCTATCCTGGGTTAAAAAGAAAGCCGCATGATGTATGTGGCACTTCTGTGACAAATGTTACATTTTTCTTAGTATCATATACTTTTGTTGAAGTGACTGGGGCACCACACTTGACAATGATGAATTATTTACAGCAGACCAACAGCCATTTATCCTGTGGTACCATCTGCCGTAAAGATCACATTTTGTCTTAGCAGTTTTCTCCCTTTGTTATTCTTCGAAACAATATTTGAAGATGTGGAAGCAGCGAGGAACGGATAACCACCTCTGGGCCATGGTTTCAGTGGTATGTTCAGATGCTCCTGGACAACAGTGTTAAAGGTTAAATGCTCTTGGCATTTGATGGGAAAAACTCTAACAAAGGTGAAGTGAATGATGCAAGCCTAGCATGAGCTTTACCTGTTTAGGATGTTTCCCATGTGCATCCTTTGCTGGTCTCCTTGGTATAAGGGTCATGTTGTGGGCAAGGAGGAGGTGTGACTGGAGCAGAACTGGCAGATGGTCCCTTGAAGGTCGTTTCTTGTTGCTATCTCCTGTAGTGATGCCATATGCTGTGCAGGGGGATGTTTCCTTCCTCTTCATGGAGTGTAAACTCATCAAAACAGTAAGTGCAGCATGCCATCAACTCACAGCTCTTGAAGTTTCTGATTAGGTCTGTGGCTTTAAGAMATTTTTTAGTATGTTGTGAAAGAGTATATAGAATAAGTATGTTTGAAAAGAAATTAAAAAACGTCTGTCCATGATGAAGGTAGAGGTTTTCTCTTTTGTGACTTTTTTTCTCCTGAAATTCTCTTTTGGCCTATAAGATACATTTTTTTATTATTATTATTTTTCCCTAAGATCTTTCCTTGTAACCTGTGAACATCCAGAGCATGGACAGTGCCACATAGGAGAACTGGGGGAATTGAATGCCACCACTGCTTCTGGAATCATAGGTGCTCCTCTTAGCTCTTGGTAATGGCAGGTACTTCCAACAGAAAATACCTGAAGCAAATGCCCACAGCAATTGGGGTGTAAGCAGTGTATCAAACAGAAAAAGCTGGCTGGCTTGAATGCAGTTAGTGTTTCTGAGCTGCTTGTGCAAATTTTACTCCGTCTCACAGTGGAGTCTTTCTAAAACTGAGTCCCATGATGAAAGCACATGAAAACCATTGTTGCTCTATATAATACGTGATCTTTAGAAAGAATCTTTTTTCCCCCTTTTTTTTGTTAATTGTGATTAATAACATCAAGAGAAGGTTTTTATCCTGAAAGAATACACGGAGGCATAAATGAGTTTATAGAGGTACAAATCCTGGTGTACCTTTTCAAGCAAATTTGTCATTAAAGTAAAAGGCAACAATGTCTGAGTAAAGCAGTAGAGCAGGATGTGCTTGCCAATTCAAATTACTTGAGCCCTTTCAGAAAGGGCTCGACTGTCTTAGCATTATACCACCTTATGCCACTGGCATTGGTGTTTAATATCACTCACTCACCGGTGCTGGCTATGACCTGGTTGGCCCAGACAATAACTGTAACCCTGAACTTTGCAAATCTTTAGAGAGAGGAAAAGTTTTTGTGAAGTGATTCAATCCACTTTCCCAGGGCTAAGGTAAAGATCCAAGAGTTTCTAGCAGCCAGGCCACCAAGGCTCAAAGTGGTGTAACTTTTTTTTGGTTTACTCTTCTCTTTTGCTCTTTAGGTTTCATTGACATATTTCTGTCAGCCTGTTTACAATTTGCTATTAAAGCTTTTCTTTGAACGCAGTATTTCATGGACTGTATAGCCAATAGGTGGGTTTAGGATTGCAAGAACCACGCATGAAGTTAACAAATCAGCTATTAAAACAGAGATATTTGGTACTACTATTTAAAGCTGTAAAATTTACCTGTGGGTCATAATTGAATACTGACAGTGTGTACAGTTATACAACTTTTCTTAACATTAGATATTTATAATTAACTTATTCTTTGTGTAAATATTGATCTAGTGATGCATATCGTCTCATTTTGCCTAATTACTAACAGATACTTTGTTAAATATCTAAGTTTTTGGGGTGGAGGGTGGTGGTGCTGTATTTAACAAACTACATAGCTTATGTTGGTGAATTGACCCTTTCTCCATCAGCCTTTCCTTGCTTGTATTCTAAAAAGCATATCCAATATTCATGCAGCTTCCTTCGTCACTTCTGCCTCTGTAGCAGGGCAATACTTTCGTACTTGATAAGGTCAGACATGTGGAAACTGCAAAGATTAAAGGAAAACAATGGTCAAATTAAATTTTGCTTTTTTTCTTTGACCTTGAAAGATGATTATCAAGCAGATTCAGGTAGATGCAATGGGCAAAAACATGGAAGGTGTGGAAATTTAGAAATCATAGTCTGACTTATGTTTATTTCATTTTCATACTCTAGAATGGTAATTTGAAGCACTGATGTGCTGTCGTTCCTGACCACTGAAAGTACTATTTTAGCTACTACATGAGTGAAGAATAGGAGAGTAGTAGAGCCAACATGCCTCAGCATTGCCTGGTCATTGGCTTTCTTGGGCTCCAACACTGCTTCCATAGACAGAGACTTTTCAATTTTGGAAAGGAAACAGTTCTGAAATAGGAAAAAAAAGGTAATCAGGACATTTTTGCAGGAAGCAAGATGAGATTGGTAAGTTAATGCTGTCATCACAATGGTTAGATTTCAGGAAGAATGTAACTAGCTTACACCTGCAGTAGATTCAGCACTGTAGTGCTGGACTTGTGTAGCGTGTACTGTGAGATGTTTCATTTAGAATTGGCAAAAAGCCAAAAGCCACACATTAAAATGCCCTTTTCCAGTTTCTCCTAACCCAGGTGCGCCTTGTTCTTGTCTATTGTGAATGTGGTCAGCGAATGGTTTGTGTATTTAGCTGCTTATGCTAGGTGTGAGTTCAATTCAGTTTAATTACTATTTTGTATGGGCTGATGCAGAGCTCTATTACTTCATTGCACTGATTTTCAAGTGATACTGGATGTAGAAGTTAGAGGAAGAAGCAGCAAGGTTGTGTCTAAATAACAGCATAATTAATCTCCCATTATGTAACACCTTTGTCTCATCCCACAGGACGTACAAAGAATTTAAAGAGCTGGTATAAGAGCGATGCAAAGAGGGTTCATGCACGCATGATGACTGCTTCTAGAATAGAGTGTGGCAACTGTGTAATATCATATGTCACTAGCGCACAATAGTAAAAACTAATTTATTCAACAGAATCAGCAGCAAGATTTATTTTTTTTTCCCGGGTGGCAGAATAGAGCTACCTGGGTTGGTATTTGGCTAGTATACTGGAGTTGATGTGTAAATTCTGGAGCAAAAATTACTGATTCCATTCGTCAGACCTTTGATAACTCATCTAAAAAGTGAGGTCTTCATCAGTACAGCATTTACTTCTGACATAGCTTACTTTGTAGTGTTTTTGCTGAGGGGAAAAGTGATTTCCTTCCTATGAAGGAAATATTATATGGCCTGGCCTTCCTCTCTTTAGGGAATAGTATTGTAGCCAGTAGCTTAAGATATGTTGCTGAGCTTTCCCTAGGTTTCAGAAATTTTGTTATTTGTTGGAAGCAACTCCTGCGTTTAATTCGGCTGGGAATGTTGTAAGTAGTAGAATTGGCATGGGATAGGCTGGTGGTGGTGAAGGATGTTAGAAAGATGCAGAACACCCAGGTACAAAGCCATGTGCAGAAGGCAGGTGCTGAAAGCTGGGGAGATGCAATTCGTCTTCAGTAGAAATACCACTTCCCTCGCTGAGCGTGTCAGTGGAGCATCTCAATGTGAACAGGCCACCTGGAGCGCCTGCTCCCTATGCCCGTCTTCCAGAGCAGGCAGTTTCTTCATGAAGCGAAGGTCTTTGTGTTAATGGGAGTGTATGACAACGTAATGTGACTTTAGGAAGGGTTACAGCAAGTTCTGAATGATATATGAAATGAAAAATCCCTGCGTAGTGCAGAGAAAGCATGTACAGCACTGGATGATACACTGCCAACAGTTCTAACAAGGGGCTTCTTCACAGATTTTCCACCTCAATCAGCAATGCAGTTGACATCCCCTGAGCAAAATCTCTCCTCCACTTTTTTTTTTTTTCTCTGTACGAGCGAAGAAAAATTCTTCAGCTTTATAGCTTACCCTACTGCCTAAAATACTCATTCAATAATCTTTCTCTGCTTCCAGTTGTGACAGTCTCTACAGGCAAGCATCCTCTCCCCATAATTCATTCAGGCTCTTCCAGGTACTTTTACTGTAAATTTATTCTCCATATACTGGGAGGGTGGGGCAGGCAAATCTTGATCAGTGACCTAGTCAGTGATGGATAACATTTGCTGGTCAAGGCTGATGCAAAAATTAGGGAGAAAATAAACAATAAGGCCAGGTAAAGAGTGATCACCTAGTTTGTTTCTGTTCCAACAAAACAGTGTTTTTTAATACAGTCAAGCCCTAGCTGGTATATATTGGAACGGAGAATGGAGTAAATCACATTTTAGAAAGCAGTGGCTTGCGGAAGAACTTAGGTGGCATCACAGATAATTTCTTTAACTTGAATTTTTGCTGCTGTGCTGTGGCGAAAAAGAGCTGATGTTATCCACGAAAAGAGAAATGTTTAGTACTGTTTGTAAGCTTCCTTCTAGGGTGATGTGTCCTGTTCTGCCCAAGCTGGGCTATAAAATTAGTTAAAGATTGGAAAACAAGCATCGGGATGAGGGGCTTAAAGAATTCAGAGTATTCAGCTAATTTAAGATCCGGCTGAGAGGCCACTCTGTAGAAGATACCTGATAGCAGAGGCTTTTCCACCTGGCTGACAGAAGCTGAACTTCAGCTAATTCAGTCTTGAAGTAAGAAGCTGCTTTCTGGCTGCGAGGGCTGTTGAACATGAGAGTGTCCTTCCGGGGAAGAGACAGAGAGCGAGCTGGGATCACTTCAAGCCTGTTGATAAGCCTGGGCTGGACGGCTGTGTCCTTGTGCGGCTAGCCTTGCTCGTCCCTTTCCTTTAGGGGAAAGCATCGCGCTCAAAAGCTTGTAGCAACTCCGTCTTAAGACAATTAACAGACCTGAATGTGCTGGCTCCGATTTTCAGTGAGCTGTCTGAAGAGGATCAGGGCAGATTTCTTTTCATCTCCTCCTTTGCGCAATGAACAAAGATTTCTGTATGCTGCTTCTTTTCATTGTTATTAATTGCTTTCCCCTGCAGCATTAGAGATTGGCCACAGCAGGAGATCTCTTTGTAGGTGGTATAGAAAGTGATTACGGATTGCCTTAGTTGGTTTGGGAGGGAATTTTCCCTGGGTCAGGTTGGCAGGCTCTGTGGATCTTTCACCTCATATAGCACGAGGTGTGGTTCGTCTGCTAGGATCATTTGTGTACATCTCACATGATTAATTCCTTGCCACTGCAGGGCTTCCTTAGGTCTTGCCAACCCTGTGTCTGTGGCAGATAGTTTTCTAAGCACAGAAGTGCTTTTCCCTCACTAAAGTTTTGGGCATCAACTAGGATGTTTTGGTTGAAGTTAATGGTCTGTGAATACACAGTAGGTGCATCTGGTATCCTTTTGGGCCTTAATTTTTAGGGAATGATATCTATATGCTGTCTGATTGGTTAAGGCTGGGGTGGTTATTTAGGAAAGCATGCTCTTCTGTTCTGAAAAATGGCCTGACTCCTTCAGAGGGCTTGTCCTGGCAGCCTGAGAAAAGCTTGATCTCTATTGAGCAGAAGTCCAGCTTGCTMTAGTTTAATTGCAGAGACCAGTCAAGAAATGCAGTTCAGATTGTGCATTTCCACATGTAAAAACATGCAATTCTATAGAATGATCTCAACTAGGTATCTGTACTGTCTGAAAGGATATCCCCTTCGATTAGCTTTCTGGCTCTGTACAGAAACAACCAGTGCCRAAGAAAACTCACTTAGAGTGTTCTTCTTGTAGTTGAAGCGGCTAGATAGCCAATGAATTCCTGTCTTGCTGTGTGCTGGTACTATAGGAGTATCATTTCTACAGTGACTTTTCAGTGTCAGTGAAGTCAATGAGTTTGAATCCTTTTTCAAAAAAGCATACAATTTAGCCCTTAAGTCTGTCTACTTCAGCAAAATAACAAAGCCTGCCTTCAAAATATAGGCTTTGCAGCCTCAGGGGCCCTGTGATATACGTGACACAGAACCTGACCTGCTCTATGTGCAGGCAAGTATTTGTGAATGTTTGTGTGTATAATATTAKGGTATAATATGCATTTTAAGAAAACTTCTCTTTCACTGGAGCTAGAATTTCACCATATAGGTATATGCAGGTGTGCAAAGACAACGTGTGCATGAAATGCTAAGTTGCAGTTCTGCTATTTATAGAACACGTAGCAGCACAATAGAACCAGACATCACATAGGCAGCAGTGTTTGATAGTTGTCTTTYGCTTCCCGAATAAAGAGAGAGAGATTTGTATTTTTCATTTTTCATTTGTATTTTTCACTTTTTCATGAAGTGGCCTTGCTGTAAGCAATCCAGGTTCACCCTKTGCATATCGGGAGAAACCGTGCCACTTGCACATGTCTGGCTTCATCCCGTAARGTAGAAAACAGCAGCAATTGTGTGACTTCATTCAAATGCTATCTGTTGTTCTACATCTTTCTTCTTTGCACCCCAAACTAAAAACTTTAAAATAAAAATAATTGAAAAACAGAACACTGTATTTCTAAGCTGAGTTGTCCTTAAAAATTTGAATGAGTCGTTTAGATAACATTCACAATGCAGCAGCTCCAGGGCACTTTAGAGAATACGTTTCAGCACAGAGACATTTGAAACAAAAATTGTAATGTTCTAAATGGAATTAGATGAGCAAAACCGTGTCATACAGAGATGAAATATAAATAAATGCTTTAGACCCACCCCATGAAAAATGTATGCGCTTTTTTAAAAGCGTTTTTCTTCTGCGATGGTTTCATTTCTGTAGAAACCAGTGGTTGTTGTGGGTTGTTTTTGTTTTGTTTTGTTTTTTCCCCTCCTAGTGCATTCTCCTAGAGTGTGTTTTTGCCACTCAATAAACCCTTCTTTCCACTAAATGTCTGTCTCTCTATTAAGCCCCCAAGGAACTGTACAAGCCAAAGGCAGATGGAAACAATAGGCATTCCGTGTTCAAACGTACAACCTACAGAAAGTTCATTTGTCAAAAGTCTGAGGAACATTTCCAAGGAGGCTGCTTCATAAACAACATCCACATGGGGCAGATCTGACTTGCGCTACTGCTTTTCATGCACATATTCCATAAGAATTTAATAGGCTGTTTACTCTTCAATTAATAGTTAAAGCAACATTTACAGAAGCTTGTTCCAAATCCCAGTCTCGGTTCTTCTCTCCTTCCCCTCCCACCCGACTTCTTAAATCTCTTCATCTTTTACATGCCCCAACTACTTTCCKTCTTTTTACAGAAGCCCTATCCTAGCCCTCCTGTTAAGACCAAAGCGCTCTCAGACTTTATTGAACTCTTTATTTTTCTCAGACCTTTTGAACTCTATTTTTGTACCTGTTGGAGTTGTGCTCCTTCATTGGTAAGCACGCAAACTCCACCATGGTACCAATCTTTGAGATATCAATCGTTAATGCCAGTATAGTAGTGTTGAAAGTTAATCTAACCTTCTGACTTGTGTCTGGAAGACAAAAGTCACTCTGGTTGGTACTGTCTAGCAGGCAGCATACTTGCTTTTTAAAGCTCTAATTACTTAGGGTAAATGTTTGCCTTCATTCCTTGGCTTTGTATTAATGAAATATTTTTAATGTGATTAAGATGCTGATTCTGCAAAGTTGTGAAATGACCTTGGCTCCCATGGACTTCAACACTTTCCCTGATCAGACCCCAGATTAGTGGCAAGGAAAACAGGGAAGACTTTATCGATACCTGGATGCTGCAGGCATGATTCTGAGCTTGTTCTGGTGTAATCCAGAGCTGAGACCAGCAGAGCTGAAGAGCTATCAGCCAGCTACTCGTAGGTCATACATATGTGTGTAGGACACATGTTCTTATGCCAGGCCACATCTGTGCATATTCTGCCCAAACACCTTCTGAATACATGGACTGTCAAAATAGGCAGCTGATTCAGCATTCTCATCATATAAATGGAAGTAACTAGCTTGTGGATTAGGCCAATTTGAATTTACCTAGGGCACCCCAATCCTGTATCTGGTGCTTAAAATCCGAGGTAGTAGTTTCTGGTGCCCGAGGAAGATGATTAAATGGTGTCATTAGAAAATCAGTCGCCCACAAATGCAAGATTCAGTTTTGATCTGTAGTTAAACAGTTACCACGTATCGCTCTTCAAAGTTATAAAATGTTGGAAGGTGRCTTGAAACCAGAGGTATATTACATACATTTCTATGCATAATCTCCTAGCACTAAAAATCATATAACCAATTCTTAGCCTCTGACTGGATTTCAAAAGCAGCATTTGCAAATAATAGACACGGAAGAGTGAAAACCTCCCCAGAAAAGTGAAAACTACTTAATGACAGTTTATCATGTGCCAAAGAACATCATAGTTTCCTCCCAAGTAACATCAAATTCATCTGAGTGACCCACTTTCTGGCTGGCAGGGCTCAGGCAGAACTTGGATCTCCCCCTCGCCTGAGCTGCATGGAGGTGCAGGGGCGTGAATGAACGTGAGGCCGATGGCGTGTTGACAGCTTTGGGTAAGGTTTCTCCAGTGGAAGTACTTGCCTCAGACTCTAAGGTCACCAGTAAATTTTTGTCTGACTATGGAAGCTGCTAGCTATGCAAGGTTTAACCAGTACAAGAAGAGAAGTTGCAGCATGACCCTCTTCTTGTAATGCTGGGCAGGAGCACAGACCGGATCTGGTCTTAAAATGGATCCGGGTCTCCTCATGGCAGCTGCTAAGTGTGTTTATGGCTAACACAGGAGCTTTTCACCTCCCAGACTTGGGGCCAAAAAGCTCCATCTGTAAGATGCTGACACAGTCGATGTGTTTCATTGCCCTCTGGTGGTGTGTCCACTCGAGTATAAGGCTATTGCTGTTACCAGTTGCAGGAGTACGTGCTGCTTGTGTAAGAGAAGCAGGTACTACAGGAAGCAGAGAAAATCGGGCAAATATTAGYGAGGACCTTATTTTGTAAGAACTGTTGTCTGCCGTTGCTTTAGTTTATTATGAAAATTGTAAAACAAAAGCAATGGGCCAAGGTCTGCTATCAGTTATCCCCATGCAAATCCAGAGACTTCTCCTGGAGCCTGACTCATCACTCTGGATTTATACTTGTGCAAATAGAGTTGGAAAGCGGCTTGGAGGGACAGGACAACCTTTAAACTGCTTGACCATTAATCTATGGTAAAGTTATGAGCTTGTCATTGCAGCACATGGGCAGCCTCTTAGAGCACAAAGAAGAAAAAAAAAAATTCTCAGTGAATATCCAAGTGCGTTCAGTACCGTATAGTCACTGAAGCTGAAATTCAAGTGGGCTGAAGCTAAGAACCCCCTCCTATAATAGTCACCACTCTGAGGTTGGGCACTTCACCTCCCAGGTGTTGTGGCCTTGACATGTTACATTGGATTTTAGCAGATGAGGTCAGCTGCTTCTTTCAGTTGTGCTGGTACTAGTGGAGTAAACCTGGATTTACACCCATGGGTCTGCTGCCCGAGATGTGGAAGAATATGAAYGTTTTCGCACAAGCGACCTACTGTAAAGCATTGTGCTTCGTTCTTTCTAGAAATGGTTCCAGGGAGAAAGATACTGTGAAAGGGAGTGACAACCTTGGAATCAGATGCTTTCATCRTTGTTTATGTTAGTTTGTTGAGTTCAGTGGCTGTCTACATATATGTTAATGATCATTTGCATGTCTGTGGTATTTTTATAGGTGGGGAAGAAGTCAAATATATCTAACAGTGCGCTTCCAGGAATAGGTCTTTACAAGTCATGGCAAAAGCATGGCAGGAAGTAAGCCAGAGAAGCAATGATTTTCCATTTATGCTGGAACAGTTTTGGCTCCACAAAGTTATCTGCTATCACAAAGAAGCCCRGGTCAGGAGAGCCAATGGAGAATTTTCTTTGTCGATTGTTTGCATCCCAGCTACTTTTGCTTGCATTTTTCATGGAATATATTAAAATAGTCATATTCCACAGTCCACACAACATGTCAGCTTTGAGACAAGTACTCTGAAATGTGCTCACAGATGATAAATTGCACACTATGTCAACTACATCTTTGTCATGAGAYTCTATTTTCTATTTATAGTTGAAATGAAACACTTGAAAAATTCTAAACCAAAGCAATTTCACAGAAATCTCCTAAGTTTTTCCTTATGTTTATATCAGTGAAAAGACCCTCCTGTGCTATCTTTTTGCTCTGTGGGGCTCCAACAATCAACTTCTGAGATCAAAGTAGGATGCTCTCAAGATTGTGAAACTTACAATGTGTCCATGGAATCTAGCTAGTGTGCCTTTGGAGTATGTTCCCTTTCAAATGTTAMGGGGAAAGAGCACTTAATCATAACACAGTGCAAATACATACAGAATTTGATACAGTTTTTGGGAATCAAACCCCATTATCTCCATAACAGAAAGAGATTATTTAGTTACTTCTTTGGCTTGTCATACTAGTTTTGTCTGAAGCTGTCAATGATGTCTGTGATGTGCTTTGCAGTACTTTGTCTTCCCCCCCCCCCCCCTTCTAAGATGACTTCATTTTCACTTATGCATYTTAAACATGTAATCTGCTGCAACGGAGTTGCAAAATCTGGAAAAGGATACATGTTTAGAGATAGCACTAGGTATGCTTTCAAGCTAGAAATGCAGCTGAGGTTTTTTTCTCTGATTACAGCAGCCTACTTTAGGAAAAGCATGTCTGGATAGCAGTAATGATGCACTCTGATGGGAGATCTCCCAGCTCACACTGGTCTAGACATGACAGGACATTTTGCAATGTGCTGAATGATTATTTCAGATAAATAAGCCTTGTGATGGCTTCCTTCTGCTTTGGGCACCCAAGTCTTCATGGGATGCACAAGGAAAGTTTCTTGTCTCAGAGAGAATCATCCAAGCAAGGATCTAAGATTAGTGAAGTACACACCGGAGAGAGGCACTGCTGTCTGGTCAGCGTCCTCTGTATGGSATTCAAACAAGGGCTTGCTTGAGAAAGGACTTGTAACTGTCTACATGGTGAGCAGGGCATTTGTCCGRGAGGGTTCAAATCTCTGGAACCCACATCCTGGGGAAGCCTGGAGCAAGAGCAAGCTACAGCTTTCTTGCAGTTGTGGAACTGGCTTTTTATGTGATACCGATACTTTCAGTATCACATAAAGCGTTATACTTTCTGTGGCCTTTGTGCCTTTCCTTTACTACTTCTGGGCTTCTCAAAGTGTACTTTCTACCCAGCTCTCCCTTCTTGAATCTAAGAGGATATTTAGTGGTTTATTCCAGATTTACATACATGTAACTGATGTTAAAGGTAACTCGAACACTAAAATAGCTGGCCTGTCAACCTGAAGGTAAAGATACTTCTTTAAAATTATGTGGTCCTGCATCTGACTCCACTCTACAGCTGTAGTGGAAGTAGAGAGGTCCTGGATTTAAATTCTCTTCAGCTCTGTAACCTTAGCCATCCATTGATCTGAGTGCCATGATCTAGCTTAGAAGTGTATATGCAGGGCATGAACTGCAAAAGAAACCATTGCAACATCAGTGTACTGCGCTGGAAAGGTTGAGATAGTTACTGAAACTCAGTTGGACTAGAAAGGTAATTGATCATACTTAGCAGCCTTTTTACGAATAGTGAGCTAAAGTGTGCCCAGTCTTGCAAAATAGCTGCATCAACTGCCTTTCTTTGAACATTATTTTACGGAGGGAGGGATCTTTAAAAGCCACATATAAAAAAATCCTGTTCTTTGTTTAAGTTAGTAAGACCACCAAAGAGAACACGAAATCCGCTCTCCTTGTTTGGAGACAGCACCGTAAATACGGTTTGCCTTTTTTTTTTTTTCCCCTTTTCTTTTCTCTCTTCCATCTCTCCTCAGTCATCTCCGGCTCTTTCCTTCTGTTCCTATTCAATGCACTTGTTCTATGCATTCTTTTACCAAATTTTGCATGACCTTAGAAAGTGAACCTCTGCTGCAAGGTTGGTCTGCTCATACTGCCAGCTTTCTGCCAGTAATATGTTTAATCAGTCAGCTTCCTCCTCTGCAACTTGTCTGTCCTGTTTAACTAAATCTTTTCACCCAGAGCAGCAATAGTGTTTTGCTTAACTGGTGTGCTGGCAGAGATTACTAAAGATATCTGTCTGGATGCTGATGTGATATGCACTTGGGTCAGTATCTTTAACTTTTACTACACTGCTTTGTTGTTTGCTTATTTGTTTAAAATACTTGACTGTTATATTTGCAGTGATGAAAAATAAACTAACTAGCATCCGGCTCCAAAACTGTTGGTGGGGGAGGGCTGCCCACTTGAAAACAAGCAAGAAGTCTTACAAATATTTGGACTGATTAATTCACCAGCTTTTCTTTACAGAGCTCTTTTGTGGTRTAAAGCCATTCATTGACCGAGAGAGTACATTGTCCGTTTAGTTACTGTTTTGTATCTTGTGTCAAACAAAAGCCACTGCCTCCTACGACAGTAACAGCTGAATATTTTCATTGCTCATGCAGTTTCCTCTTCTAGCTGCTGGATCATCAAAAATTCTAATCAACTCTGATCTAACGCAAAGTACTACGTGGCATTCATCATCTGTTTTAGCCTTTAATGCACCATGCAGGTTTTAATCAAAGGTATGCAACCATTAGCAAAAAAGAAAGACAAGAATTATGACGGTGTCCTAAGCAGAGCTCTTAAGCCGACATCACAGGCAGCAGATAAGTTCACCTCCCCCTGCCGAGCACAAATACAGGAGAATAAGATGGGTCTTGTTTGAAATAATTGCAGGAGATCACCACTGAGGTTTCAGGGCCATGACTTCTGTTGTTTTGTTTTAGTACTAAATGCTAAGACTTATTTGCTTGGCTTTCCTGAATATTGAAAACAAATGTTGGCACTGTCGGGGGGGGGGGGGGGGGGGGCTGCTGGATCGTCTGCTCGGTTTGGTGTACGCCTTTATCTTCCACTGTTGTCAGAGGCAGCCAAGGGGATTGGCAGTGATTAGCAAAACTGAGCCCAGCGCCTTCCTTGCAGCAGCCAGGCCTTTTGGTCTCTCACCTCCTCCTAAGTGAACTCCAKTAGTCACTTCCCCTCTTTCTCTTAAGTGCAGGACTAGCTAGGTCAYTGCTGGCTTGTGGGTAGAATTAGATCCATGTACCCTGTTTGCATGCAAGCGGCAAACTTACCCTATTTCTCCTGGATTTGGCCTCTATTCCAGCACCTCTTGCTTCCCTGCCCATTTAATCAGAGACATCCCTCCATAACAGGATGGCAAGCAGCCCTCTCCTGCCCTTCCCTGACTCACTGCTCACAAAGCACCAGGGTTCCATTTGACTGTAAGGGTGCACATTCAATACCAGGTCAAGAAGCTTCTCCTCCTGCTTCCCCACACACCCCAGCCCAGTAAATCAAAGCCAAGCGGCGACAAGCCACTAGCATGATATCAGGCTTTGAATCCAGTTTGGCATGGGGAAGAGGCACTGGTCCGTGCTGCAGAATTGTTTCATTTCTGCCTAGTTGAGGGAAGGGTGAAAGTAGTCTTTTTAGGGAGGGGAGCAGGCTGTGGACGCGGTAGTGTGATCTTTCTCCTGCCACGTGAATTCATGAGTGTACCTTGCTAGAAATGGCCGGTGTGTGAGGGTGAAGGACCTCACACTTCCTCSTGTGTCCTGAGCAAAGCTATCCTTCATTGGGTTTGAGAGTTGGCTACCTCTAAGACGACTGCAGTTGTTTGCTCAGCCTTCGCCCTTGCCCTCTTCTTCCTCCTCAGTTCTGGTATTGGCAGAGCTGTTTCAGGTGCTGGCTTAAGAATAAGTGGTTGTGACCTGTGCCAGTTTGCAGCGTTTCCTTGAAGCTGTGATAGCAACAGGGAATGAAGCCATGTATTGCTCTTTGGCTGTGCCCCCCACGGCTGGTACGGGCAGGGTGGGGAGCTGACAGTCACCCAGGGAACCTGATGTGAGCAGGGAGTCACTATTGAAATGAGTGATCTGGAGGCCTTTGGGCTTGTGAAGCCATGCAAATGGTGCGTGGGTGGAATTCCTCCTCAGGCCTGCTCACGCAGGGTATGAACTTGGTGAATTATGTTGATTTTGGGGTATGCAGCAGAATTTCCCCATGTCATGGCAAATGTAGAGGACAGTGCTGTGGGCTTAATTCCCCCTTATAAGTCATTAACACTAGTGGGAGCTGGCCCTGGACAGACGTTAAAAATCGGTCTTTCTAATGTGTTGCTGGGGCCTGATTTTGCTCGTGCGCTTGGTTCAGTGGACAGCCACCAGTGGGGGATGGCGTTGGGTAGGGCCGTATCTGCACTTGCCTGCACCAGCTCCTGGGTTCAGCCTCCTGCCATCTGAGGTGCCAGGCACGCAGGGGCTTTCGCACTGCACTCTGATGCTCTTGTAGCAGAAACCCTGTGTAAATGGCTGTCTTTTATTTTGACGTGGCCTTTAACGTGCAACATGTGGGTCTTTTAATGACCACCTCTGGCAAAAGCTTAATTTGGTTGGGGGTGGGCGGAATGGATGCTTTAAATCTACCTGTGCTTCCTGTGTCTGTCCTGTGCCCAGCTATGCGTGGAAGCCAGAGATTTTCCACAGCAGCTAGGGCCCAAACGGTGGGATTATATTTTCAATTTCCTATTTAACGAGGCTAAAAAATAAACAGGTTCCTGTTGTTTTAACCCAGGTAGGTCATCTGCTTTATCCCGTTTGTAGGTATCGGTTCATCATTGCAATGTATTGTGGTGGGTTCCAGAGGTGGATAATCAGCAGTACAGTGTTGCAAAGATTTAGTTCCAGGTCACAGACAAGTAATGAAAAAACAGCAGTCACTGAGGATTTGATTTACACACTGCAATGACTGTGTGATAGCCCCTTTTGTGAGAAGGAAAGTCTCCCCCTGGAGACCACATTCTAACCAGTAGCAAACATTCAAGCTCCCTGGTGCTTCAGATGTCAATTATACCAAAGCTTCTTATTGTATATTGCAAGTCTGTTATAATAATACTGTCTGGAACAGCAATAATAATGTGAATGAATTTCCAAACAGTGGAGATGGGAGGGGGAGATTGATCAATACAGCACTAATGATGGCCTTGTCTTTCACTGAAATAATTGTGATAGGGTTTATAGCACTTCCTTCCTACACCATGCTGTGCGGCAGTGTTGGTTTACTACCTGCTGTTATTGCTTTTGTATAAAAAGGTGTTAAAAAGAAACGTCTGTCAAGTTTTAAGGCTGTGAGTCTTTTTTAATGCAGTGGGGTTGTTCTAGTCAAGATGGTCTGAGGATATGAGAGATGCAAGGTTCGCAGGGAGAAGTGAAATCTTTTATTAGACACGCTGACACAGTTAGGGAAAAAAGGAGCTTTTGGGCTCAGAAACCAGAAGCAAGGTCCCCATTTTCATAGGGAATTACTCATACTTTATCATAAAGATGCCATTTGAAGGCCAGAGTTTTTTCAAGTGGACTCATCCTGCTTGCTTGGACATACAAAGGTCTCTCTCCTGTGAGAGAGAGCGTGAGCACCTGAATACGTAAGGGTTCAAAAAAAAGCTCTCTGGCACGCTAAGCATGTTTTCGATTTATGTGACCCCGTTTCTTGCCTGATAATTATGTGGGGTTTTCTCTGTTATTCTACCAAGTGTATAGCATGCATACTAAGACCTGTTGGAAGAAATATCCATTGAATCTTCTGATTAAAAAAGAGATTATTTCTTTTAAGAGAGTCAAAGTTTTGCATCAACATTTGTATTCATGCAATGGGAAGCCATGTTCTCATAATGTGTTCCTGAATGTTGGTGGAGAAAGCAGGGAAAACCCCGTTAAGGAAGAAGATAACAGCATATTGGAAGTTATTTGTTTGTTATATATTAAGCCCTAATATTTTCTGCAGTATCTCAAGTTACTTTATTTCTCAATATGCTGGAATGATGGATTCCATACATTTTGTTTTGTGAAGTGAGAGAATTGAAAGAAAACATAGCCCAAGTCTAATGATAAAAATCCCCTCTGTTGAAGCTCTTCATTACATTACTTTTCAGAACAGAAAAGACGAACTGCTTTTGCAGTGGCACAGGTCCAATCTCAAACTAGAATCAATTGCTTTGCCAACGCTGAACACAAAGGATGTTCATTGTTTGCAAACTGCATTTTTCTTAGTGCGTGCAAAACCAATGATCAGATTTTTTTTTTTTTTTTTTCTTTAGAGAAACCCCTACAGTGAAAAAACTGCAGCTGATTCTGTGCTTCCCATCCTGGTTTGCAGGAAGGCTTCTTGCTTCACAGTGTGATTTCTTCATAATAGCTGCATGACAACAGCATGCCAATGTTTTGAAAAAGCAACGGCCAACGTTGTAACGCAGTTGCTTGTGTTAGCTACTCAYGGCTGGTTTGGGTTTTTTTTCCTTGAGAAAATAAATTTGCCTTTGTGATCTTACTCTTCTGAGGCTCACCTTGCTATATATAACAATCCTGTATCTATGTTCATCTGTCTATCTATGTATTTAAGTTTTGKCGGGAGTAGAGGGACCTTCCCAGGCCTGTCCCCTCCTGTCACAAGTAACTGCATTGTATCCTGCTTGGTATCAACTGATGAAATTCTATATCAAAAATGAGGAAAGGGTTTTTTCCCTTGTTATTTTTATGCAAAATCTGCCTCAGAGTCACTTTTTTCCCTGAAGCTTATGACCTTTTTTTCTAATATCTAAACMTACTTCTGGCTGACTTCTCCCTTTTGCAGTGCCAACATTGTCTTTACATTCTTGTTGCCTCTCCTCATATACTTCCTCCTTGATATATTTGCAGAGAGTAATCACATCCCTTTCCATGTCTTTTGCTCCTGAGCCAGTCACATCCCTTTCCATGTCTTTTGCTGCAGAGCCAGCATCCGACAATACAAGGTCATTTTGGGGTGGCAAAAACTCACCCAGACATTCACATTTAACCTCTGGGACATATAGTGGATATGGCATCTACCTGGAGTCATCCTGACTGTGACTGCAGTATTTTGTATCTTGAGGACTGGATTCCGAGTGGAGTCCAGTGACGCTAATTTTGAAAAAGTTGTATTTATTTATTGGCCATACCTCCCTGCAGAGCATTGCATAGGATTCCCTGATACAGAAAGCTGCTCCGTGCCAGAGCGCGGGCTGTACGTGTTCCATGGAAAACAGTCCCACTTGCCGACAGGAAAGTAATCTACATGCTGCATTAGCTATGTATGTATTAAAGCTGAATCAATTGCTTATTTGAATCTTGCCTACATGTCCCTTTACGCAACATCTCCCAGTTGGCTCCAGTTTCCTCAAAAGTCTTTGCAGCTGAATGACGTGTTGTAAATTACTCTGTGGTTTGTGGAGGTGTTCAATATTGGGAATTCAAGCCCTGCTGCCTGTTTGTTATCGGTCACGTGGCACGGTTTTTCTTCCCTGACTGAATGAGCTTAGGGGGTCAAAATTTTCTGTTGAATCCTCACRGGAAGTTATTTGAAAACTTTCAGCAGAATATGTGGGGTTAAAGTTTTTCTTGCTCTTGCACATTTGCACTGGTTTAACATGACCACAGAAATGCTGGTAGAAAACTTAACAGGGGGTTGTGTATATAGTAGCACTGATTTGGTTTAGGGGGTYTTGCAGAAACTTGTTTGCAATATTCCTCAGAAATCATGTCAATATATCAGCATAAGAACTCCCTCATCTGCCATGTGCTGATATGTATCTCAAGCTGACACAGGTCTCTTCCGAGAATCTTTGCTAAATATTTAACAAAGTGCTGTAACTAGAGTTTCTTTCCTATATGTTATATATTCTTATATATTTTCCAGTATCTAGTATTACAGGATGTTCACTGGTTCTCTTGGTAAGATGCTATACAGTATCAGTTATGACATTTATCAAATAAAAGAAAGGCATACATTTTGTGAAGCGTTCTGCTTTACTTCTACTTGCAGATATTTTTTTTCCTGCTTGTTCACTAATTGGCAGCACTGAGTAATTTGTAATCTGTCTTCCCACTGAACCAGTGAGTGTTCTGTGTGTGTATGCATATGTTTATAAAGTCTTAGGATTAGTCTATGTGGTAACTAGAACCAAAGGAAATAACTGCATTCTAATTCATAATATTTTGATTAAGGTCTATTTGCAGACCCTGGTTTTGATGTAATTTAAACTGATAAAAGAAATCACATTAAGCTATACTGAAATGGCTCCGAAATCTGTGTCTCATGCTAACTACTGCTGAAATGCTAAGGGTGTGATTTACAACTGATTTAATTGGATTGGTTCCATTTACCACCTAAACAAGCCCTTAAATGTTGGAGTGTTTACCACCTGTTGTGACTCTTACCTTACAGAGATCTTTGTTCACAGGCAGGAGGGTGTGCACTATAATGAGGGAGGAAAAGGAGGGCTATAAATGTGCATCTCCACTTACACATGCTATTARGCTTGCCCCTGGAAAGATGTGAAGTTTTTTCTAAAATTTACCATAAATTTCTTCAGTATGTTGATGGCGATTATGCTACTCCTGTACAAATCTAGGTCTTGTAACAGTTTGCGAGCAACTCTGATAAACAATCCTGAAAAATATGAGGGATTTTTTAAAATTCAGTTAGGATGTTGCTTTTTGGAGCCGAGTCTTTGCCAATAGTCAGTGGGAAAGATATATTTAAGACAGAAGGGTCTATACTATAGGAACCCTCCTCCCCTTACAGTCTTCTCTGCAGATCATAGAATCATTTAGGTTGGAAAATACCTTTAAGATCGCGTCCAACCGTTAACCTAGCACTGCCAAGTCCACCACTAAACCATGTCCCTAAGCACCACACCTACACGTCTTTTAAATACCTCCAGGGATGGTGACTCAACCACTTCCCTGGGCAGCCTGTTCCAATGCTTCATAACCCTTTTGGTGAAGAAATTTCTCCTAATATCCAATCTAAACCTCCCCTGGYGCAACTTGAGGCCATCTCCTCTBGTCCTATCGCTTGCTACTYGGGAGAAGAGACCAACACCCMYCTCKCTACAGCCTCCTTTCAGGTAGTTGTAGAGAGCRATAAGGTCTCCCCTCAGCCTCCTCTTCTCCAGGCTAAACAACCCCAGCTCCCTCAGCCGCTCCTCATMAGACCTGTKCTCCAGAYCCTTCACCAGCCTYGTYGCCCTTCTCTGGACACGCTCCAGCACCTCAATGTCCTTCTTGTAGTGAGGGGCCCAAAACTGAACACAGGATTCGAGGTGCGGCCTCACCAGTGCCGAGTACAGGGGCRCGRTCACCTCCCTGCTCCTGCTGGCCACACYATTCCTGACACAGGCCAGGATGCCGTTGGCCTTCTTGGCCACCTGGGCACACTGCYGGCTCATGGTCAGCYGGCTGTYGACCAGCACCCCCAGGTCCTTTTCCGCCGGGCAGCTTTCCAGCCACTCTTCCCCAAGCCTGTAATAGGCTGAATCTTCCKTTGCTGATCTTCTGCAATAGTTCTGTCTTATTTACTGTCCTGGACAAGGGATGGTAATTGGAGTTTGAAAAGAAAAGCTGTAATGGGGCCCTCTTTGAGGATTAAGGACTGATAGGAAGAGGCAGGATCTACTTAAGTGGCGCAAAAGCATCCTTGCCAACAGGCTGGCCAACCTGGTGAGGAGAGCTTTAAGCTAGGAATGGCAGGGGAGAGACAGGATGACCCACAATYAAGTGAGGAAGTGGTCATCCAGGCTGGTAAGGAAAGGGTGCAGGGTGATGTGGACAAGACAGACCTGTTGAAACCAACAAAACAGAATTGAAGGAGGCTCACCCCAAGTGTACACACACAAATRAGGGAGTGCCTACAGGACAGCATGAGGGGGGAAGCACTTGTACCTTATTTTGAAAATCTGCACAGCTGAGTGCTTGTTTGAAATGCCACTACATTAACACACACAGCCAGGGGAATGAACAGGAAGGATTACAGGTCTGCATGCAGTTATAGGTCAGTGATCTCCTTTGGGATCAGACAGAGATGTGGTGGGATAACTCTCACAACTGGAGTGCTGCCRTGRCTGGATACAGGCTCTTTTGTAAGGTCCAGAGAGCAAGAGCRGGAGTTATCTTTTATTTATATGTGGGAGAGCAGCAAGAAAACATGGAGCTATGCCTAGGGATGGACAAAGCCAGCTGAGAGCTTGTGAATCAGGACTGRAGGGCAGAACAACRTGGGTGACATTGTGGTGGGTGTCTGCTACTGACTTGCCTGATAAGGAGGAAGTAGTAGATGAGGCCTTCTTCAAACAGTTGGAAGAATCATCATGTTTGCAAGCCCTGGTCGTTGTGAGGGACTTTAGTCACTCTGATATCTGCTGGAAGGACAACACAGCAGGGCAAAAGGAATCCAGGAGGTTTCTGGAGYGCATTGATGAGAAGGGTCCAAGRGAGMKGGTTGATTTTCAAGAATCACCTYTGCAAGCTTGAGATTGGTCCATCCAAACATGCAAGAAGCATGTTTGGAGCAAAGGTGCCAGGAGGCTGGTATGGATGAATYTTCYGACTCAAACATAGAAAGGAAGAATRTAAGAGGTGAAAGCAKKTACAGGTGGCCCAGGAAGAATATAGACACACTGTCCAAGCATGCAGAGATGGGRTTAGGAAAGCCAAATACCACCTATTGAATCTGGTAAAGGATGTGGAGGGCAACTAGAAGAGCTTCTACAGGTATATCAGGTGCAAAAGAAAGACTAGGGAAAATGTGGACCCACTGCTGAATGGGGCAGGGGACCTGATGACAARAGACATGGAGAAGGCTGAGRTACTGAATGCTGCCTTTGCTTCAGTCCTCACTGGTAAGATTTGCCTCAAGAAATTTGAGATCTCTGAGATCAGTAGGGAAGTCTGGAGCAAGGGGGACTTGCCCTCTGTAAAGGAGGATGATCTTGGGGAACGTTTAAATAAACTGGACATACACAAGTTCATGGGGCCTGATGGGATGCACCCATGAGTGCTGAGGAGCTGGCCAATGTCACTATGAGGCCACTCTCAATAATATGTGAAAGGTCGTGGAGACTGGGGGAGGTTCCTGAAGGCTGGAAGAAAGCAAATGTCACTGGTATCATCAGTAAGGACAAGGAGGATCCAGGRAACTACAGGCCAGTCAGCCTCATCTCAGTCCCTGAGAAGGTTGTGGAGTAAATAATCCTGGAAACCGTTTCCAAAACATATGAAGGACAGCAAGATGGTGGGGAATAGTCAGCATGGATTTATGAAGGGGAWGTCATGCTTAAGCAACCTGATGGCCTTCTACAGTGAGATGATCGGTTCAGTGGATGCAAGAAGAGCAGTTAAGGTTGTTTATCTTGTCTTCAGTAAGTCTTTTGATAATGTCTCCCATAACATCCTCATAGACAAACTCARGAAGTACAGGCTAGATGAGCAGACAGTGAGGTGAACTAAAAATTAGCTCAACTGCTGGGTTGTGATCAGCAGCTGGAGGCCAGTCACTAATGGTGTACTCTTAGGGAAAGATACTAGGGCCAACGCTGTTTAACATCTTCATTAATGATCCCGTTGATGTGACAAACGGCACCCTCAGCAAGACTACAAATGATATAAATTTGGGAGGAGTGATTGATAGTCCAGACGGGTGTGCTGCCATTCAGAAGGAACCTCAACAGGTTGGGGAAATGGGCCAGAAAGAACCTCATAAAGTTCAACAAAGGGAAATGCCAATTCCTGCCCCTGGTGAGGAACAGCTTCATGCACCAGGACAGGCTGAGAGTCAATCAGTTGGAAAGCAGCTTTGAAGAAAGTTTGTTGACCAAGAGCCAGCAGTGCACCCTTGCAGCAAAGAARGTCAACAGCCTYCTGGGCTGCACTAGGTAGAGCATCACCAGTAGGTCAAAGGAGATGATCCTTCCCCTCTGCTCAGTCCTGGTGATACCCAYCTGGAGTTCTGGGTCCGGTTCTGGGCTCCCCARTGCGAGACATGGACATACTGGAGTGGGTCCAGCAAAGGGCCATGAACAYGATTAAAGTACTGGAGCATCTGACAGATGAGGAGAGGCCGAGAGAGCTGGSACTGTTCACCCTAGGCAAGAGAGGACTCAGGGCAGRTCTTTTCAGTGTGTATAAATACYTGATGGGGCTTTATAAGAAGACAGAGYCAGACTCTTCTCAATAGTGCCYATTGAAAGGACAGAAGGTAATGGACACAAACTGAAATACAGGAAATTCTGTTTAAACATAAAGGAAACTTTTTTACTGTACAGGTGGTCGAACAGTGGGACRAGTTGCCCAGAGAGGTTGAGGAGCCTCCATCCTTGAAGTTACCAAAACCTTACTGGACCAACCTGCTCTAGTTGCCCCTGCTTTGAGCAGAGATGTTGTATTAGACAATCTCYAGAGGTCCCTTCGCACCTCAGCGATTCTGTGAATCAGTAATTTTTGCACTGTTCTCTAGTTAAGGTAAATTTGATTGTGGATTCTGCTAGATATATGCCTCTATAAGGAAATTCAACTGAAGCCAAAAAGTCACTCTGAACCTAAGCTGAGATAGTTCAGGTCACAACACCAACAGACGGGGGAAACACATTTAAAAAAACCCAACAACCCAAAAGCAGGAAGTCACCCACCTTTCCTCCAAGGCATGTTTACCCCTGCTTCTACCAGCAACTTACTTCCTCTTTGACCCCAGGTAACTCATTACCTTGTCACTTCTTTTCCTCTTCAGTCTTCCACAGTGCTCTGCATGTTCTCTCTCTTCGACAACTTGACTTAAGTATTACCAGCCCATTAGGCTCACCATTTCCTGCTGGCCCAGCAATCACAATTAAAATGTCTCACATTAGAGTCTGATTCAAGCAGAATGCCCTACTGGGACATAAGCTCAGTGGCAGCAGCAATAATCAAGGTTTCAATAGGATTTGCTTGCAACCTTATTGCTTTCCTGAGATACTGAGAAGTCTGATGCCTTTAGGCACCAAATTCTGTCATCTTATTCATTCAGACTTTAACTTCTTTCTTTGTTCMTTCCATTTTCCCCACTGTTGAGCCCCAAATTCCCTGTGATCTCTAGGATGCCATAATCTAATAGCCACTTTCGTTGTAATTTCCCATAGTTCATCAGAATTATGGATCTTTCTGCCTACAGATTACTGGGATCATTAGTGTTCAGCTCTTAGCCACCCTCTCGTTCCATCTAGCCTAATGATGTAAAAATGGAACATRTTATTTGGGTGGAGGTCTCTGTTGCTCATATGCTGTCATCAGTGAGCATCTCAAGTTGCTTCATACATTGGTTTTCACAGCATTCTTCTTTAATGGCTTCCAGCATCTCTGTTYTCAAGCTTTAGCGAATTCAGAATGCTGGATAAAATCAGTAAATGAGTCCCTAAGACTTGTGGGTTTTGACCTTCATGTGCTCCCTCTCATTAASGCCATTGTCATCTTTCTCTACTCAGAAATGTTCTGATTCATCTATAAGGTCAAGAGTAACCTAGATCATATCTATCCACCTTGGACACATTCTCTGTTCCCTCAGTCTAGCCCTCCTCTCCTTTTCCATTCCTTCTAACCCCGGATGTGTGTGTCATATATTTTCATTTACAATTTATATATGTATTTTATTGTACTATATAGTTTATATTTCATAGCCTTTTTAAAATGCCTTATGATTTGGGTTTTTTTCCCTCCAGAACTGACCCTCAGAAAGCCAGACACAGCTTTTAGGATGCCAAATGAAGTCCTTAGCTGGATGACCAATTTGTGCCTGCAAGTAAGCAGGCTAATTCTCCATACAAGCAGGTACCCCTCTTATACATTGGGCCTGCCAAACCATTAGTAGCATCACTCAGCAGTTTCACTGTTTCTTGCTGGTCCAGGAACCATAAGCAACAAACCAATTCAACTTATAAATAGATTATTAATTCTACTGAAAAATAACCTGTCCATGTCCTCCTCATTCTCAGAACACTTAAGTTTTGTGTTGGTGTTAAAAAAATAATACTAATAAAAAAAAAAATCCCCAAAATTTTGGGGAGCAAGACTGTGTAAAAGTGTGTGTATACTGCTGGGTTTAAGTACTGTCCAGTGTGCCCAGAGCAGTGTGTTCTTTCTGTAAGAGAATATGCTCATATTTTCATGCTTTTAAAGGTTTTAGTAATATTAGATAGGATATTGTGCCTGGCARTGTTGTCTCTATTTTGTGAACCCAGTGAACACCGGAATTCCTGGAATGTTCTCAGAGTTGATGGGTAGCTTCCCTCTACAGCAAGAGCCCATCATCRTAGACTCCCTTTGCCATAAATTCTCTAGAGCCATCTAGAAATAAGTATATAAATTTTCCAAGGATTTTATTTTAATAGCTCAATCTCTTACTCAGAGCCAGAARAGCACCTTGTCCTGTCAAGGTAATAATGTGTTAGCCTTTCACATACCTTTCACTTCCTGTACACTTTGGCAAAGAGGAGGCAGGAAAAGGTTTTTTTCTGATATTTCTAGAAACAGCAAGGTGTTTCATTTCATTTGGTAGCAGCTAGGATTTCTGCTTCTGAAAGTTATGCTGTGGGGACCACGCCTGCTCACTGAATTTATGGTAGATCTGTATCTCTTCTTCTTTGGATTAGGTTTTGCTACAGTAAGTCATGCAGTTAAAAGTCATGGGGAGAATCATGTCGTCTCAGAGACACAGGTGGAGCATGCAGGTATTAGGGCACCGGAGGCAGAACCCTAAGAACAAACAAATCTTAGTGATAAAGCTCACTGAAACACAGGATAAAGTTTTCTTAGACTTACACAGGGTTTTGCATCGGGCTGCTGGTAGCAATTAGATTTTTGCACACATACCACTTTATAGCAGAATAATACACTTCTTTTTTCTTTTGGATGGAAGGTGTAGTGTATAGAATTGAAATCAAATACTATAAATCTCTGTAGGACTGAAGACCCTGGAGACAGAAGACCACAATCATGGAGTGGCATGGCGTGGCATATGTMGTTCGGAAAACTTGTTTTTTCTGCAGGCTTCTTTCTGAGATCCCTCTTGGCTTCTMGTTCTTCTCTACAGGCAGCTTGTAAACATTTCAGCAGAAGTTATGTTGCAGTGAATCTCTTGCAAATTGAGTCTGATTTGTCTAAGTTAAATTCTGTTTCCAGTACTGTTTTAGATTTAGGAAAATTAATTGCAGTAATGATAAAATCAAGGGAAGTTGCATGCAGAATGGGAATACTAGAGAAAAGAAATGAACACTATTGCAAATATTGGAGGAAGTCATTGCCTGGCGTATGTAGTCAGAACTTTCCTGGACTAGAATCTATCCTGAGCAATGTACTTAAGTTCCCTAAACCTTTGTTAAATCAACACATTTTGAAATTGCAGGAGGATTTGAATGTTCACATCATCTTTGTAGCCAATTGATTGTAACCGACTTTCCTCTGAAAAAAACAGTATTGTATCTGTCTAAAAGCTTCTCCCTTCCTCAGAACACTTGTAATTCTATTGTTGTTAAAGCTATTTAATCACTTTAGCAAAATCAAMATGGAAAAATGAACAAGGTCTGTGAATGGAAAGATGACTTAGCGGGAACTGATCTATAGAGAAYGCTTTTTAAGAAGTATTATTTGTCTCCTGCCTTTTGTCCTCTGCTAAAAAAAATACTTATTTAAAATCTATTTCAAAAGCTGAATAGAAATAAGATGACAAAAACAACCAGTGCTGTCTGGCGTGTTTCTGTTTGTCTGTCTCGTAATTATAGCATCATTATCTGGATTTTAGTAAACATCTGTCCAGTGCTGAAATTATCTTAAATGCACAGACAACACACAAATCTGTGTACAGGGGAAAATGGCATTATCCAAGGTATATCTATACCTTSTGGGTTTAAATATCAGGTTAAAGGGAATAGGGAAAATACTGCCTGTGAGCATATGCCTCTTCAGATGTCAATATGGTTGCTGATGAATCTTCTGTTGGTATCTTCCCTAAAAGCTGTTGCTGCACTGCCAAGTCACACAGAAACAAGTGTACATGAAGTCTTACACATGAGATGCAAAGAAAAGTATCTTTTTTTTTTTTTTTCCCTGCAGTGTATCTTCTGCTAAATCAGTATGTTTTTTTCTCTGGGTTGACGGTGTTGAGAACCTCTGAAAAATCGTTCCCGTGGCTCCACTTCTTCCCTTTGTTCCTTCTACCTTCAAAYCCAACAAAGTCACTCATGCCTCTGTCTGGTGAGAGGATTTATGGTTAAGCAGTCTCTTAGGCTGGAATTTGGCACATTAGACTCCCGTCCACTTGCATATGGATGAGAGTAATCAACTGCCTTTAATACAAGGTGGTCTTTGGTCTTTCAAAGGTCTACAAAACAAACCCAAACTGCTTGTTGATTCGAGTGAAACTGTGGATGGTAAGGCTCTGTGTATTTTTACTGCTGCTTTTAGTGGAGGTGGTTGTGGCCAGGTAAAGAAATACTACTTCAGGAATGCTTTTAAATGATCTGCTCCTCTTTGGAAGCTGCCAATTGTATACTCAGTCGTGCACTCCATGTACATCTAAATGCTTCATTGGCTTGTGCCAAGAGATGGAAACTGGCTTGCTTGTTTTGATACATTCCTGATGATTTTGATGGAAAATCTAAATGTGTAAAGARCATAAGATCCTGCCCACTAGCAGCCAAAAGAATAAAATTTCACATTTGTTACTCTGGGGAATCAGGAAAAAAAAMCAACAGTAAGAGCAAGCTCTTGAAGTTAGAAAGAAACCAAGGAGGAAAAGCTGTGGTTAAGCTGAGAGCCATCTATCAGAGCAGACCTTCCCATCTTATAGAACCACGGAACAGCCCAGGTTGGAAGGGGCCTCAAAAGGCCATCTGGTCCAACCTTTCATGGGAGAGGGAGCCTAGATGAGATTATCTAGCACCCTCTCCARTCTTCTCACATGGCAAAGCATTCTGGTTCCCCATACACTGTAAGGGGAGAGCTGAGTAGTGCTTCCTAGCCTGCCTCATCAGATTGCTGTGTTGGTGGCTTTCGTTCTGATTGTTAATTACTCTTTTTTATTGCATGTTTTTGTATTAAACACTTAGCTCTTCTTTGTAATTAGACATAGCGATTATAGTATCTTTTTATATTACACTGGAGTGTTCCTTTAATGCAGACATCAAATAAAACAAAACACATAAAGTACAAAAAAAAAGGATTGCAACAGTAATGCTTGGGTCCGAAGGAGTGAAGGAGTGGGAGAAAGCAAGTTGCAGTTATTGCTTTTGGCTTCAGCAACGCAGGGTTGTTTTTTTTTATTATTCTTCTCCAGATTATGTTTATTCATTTATTACAATTCATTGAATGCATTAAATATAAAACCAATCCAGATTTTTAAAGACAGGCATTATGTGTTGTATCTAAATGCAACTTTTTTGTTGTTGTTTAATTGCTGTGAAACACTTTTTTTCTTAGTGTAAATGTTTCCTGAGGAAAGGGTTACGTGGGGTGAGGAGAGAACACTCAGGATGGAAGAAGAAGTAGTAGAATATCTAACAGCACAGAGCAAGTTCGTGCAGTTCCTTCATAGCAGCATCCACACAGCGATCGGCAGTCTAACGCCTTCCCTTTATCTAAGGMACAACACGTGTATTCCAGGATTACTGTTCCACATGGCCCCGTCTGGGAGTTTGTTTCAGAACAGAATTACCTTCCCCATGATAAGAATCTTTGCTTGAGGAATTATTTTGGAAAAAAGGCCATCTGCTAGGGAAAAAAAAAATTTAAAAATGCATGATTCAGAGAATAAAGCTTTGATTACTGCTCTCTTACGAGGATGGATGAGGAAGCAAGGGTCCAGAGAGCTGTCCCTGGAACACGTTTTAGAGCAAGCTGTTGGGATTGACTGTAATGTCATGCAGAGGCTTGTTGTGTAAGATATGCCAGTCAATTGGCTCCCAGTGAATGAAGCGGGTCTCCTTCACCAGCCTTGGCTCCGAGTGGTTCCTGAACAGTGCACGACTAGTGAGGAAGGAGATTCCTTCCTGGTACAAGCATCATCAGCACTTGGTGGCATCTAATGGGACTGGCATGATAGAGTGGGATAGAACTGCCCTGGGGAGGCAGCTGGTGAGATGTTTTAAGGGAGAATATCATTAGGTGTTTGCTGAACCCAAGACGGTTGAAACTAAGATGGTTTTACTGTAGTTCAGCAGCTAATTCTTGAGTGCCTCAACAGAGACAGTAGTGGAGTGATGACATCTTATCTATCAGATATTAGTCATACCTTCTACAAAATCCCTGATCCTGTTCAACATAGAGTTCCATGTACCATAAGATTTCAGTCCAAGAAACACTAAAATTTGAGTGAACTCTCTTATTTTTACATGATTTTTAAAACTGCTTTGATTCCTCCAGTTGGTTATACAAGTATAAATCAGGAGTAGCTTTTGGAGTGACGCCATTCCAGAGGAAGGTCCGGAAATGAAATAAATCCTCCACTTTGCTGGAGACCGGGGTGGAGGAGGACAACCATCCGTTRTAAGATCCGTGTTTGAAAGTGCACAGAAGATAAGATATACCAGCTGTGTTAAAACAAGCCATTTTCATCTCACGCATACACCCTGCAATTCTACTTTTTAATTCCTAGGCAATCACACTGCTGGAATCTTATTCAGCCATTGAGTAAAATATATGTTTGTCTTGCAATTATGTAAATAAGGTAAGTGGTTAAGATTTAGACCTGGGATAATAATGATAACATCATTGTCCCTTCAATAAACAGCAAGCTTTGGATGTAGYGTTGGTTTTGCTATATATGTTCCATGCCACAGAAAAACACAGGCTGGCACAGAGGTGATGTGGCATTCTTATTGTATTTAAAACAATATTTAGGCAGGGTAACTCCTACTGCCGTTTACATGTGTTTGAAAGAAAGCCCTGTTTCATCCATGGGAATGTGTCAGAATTTTGTAATAAAGCATGCTGTGTAATATATTTAAACACAGTCCAAATTAATTAAAGTGTAGTGGACGTGAAAGATACATACTCAATGTGACATTTCAAATAGGGAGAAAATATGATAATGAGCTATTTCCATGTGTTGCCATCCTTCTGGTTAAATAATACTTCTGTTTTCAATGAAGCCACTGAGCAATAACATTCATTTTTGGAGTTCCACAGTGGTTAGAGCTGATTGTATACAGGCTGTAATCATTATTCTAATTCTGCCCAGGAAACCCTCTCTCCCCACCATGGAGAAATTTGGAATAAAAAGTCTCGTTCCAGGAAAAAGAATTTCCAAATAATCCTGGGCAYCAGATCAAAATATGAGCTCCAAATCCGTTCCTTTTTCTTAATAAGAATCAGCACTTTGAAAAATGCTGCTTCGCAAGGAAATAATTACATTAGTCAGCCTCTTGGCACTGGTGTGGGCTGGAGCCTTCTCTTAAAATGAGGCCCAGCCTCGCCCTGCAGTGCATCCAAATCYCCCAAAGATGCAAATAGCCCCAAGACCCTTCGTTAACAGGGACGTTTGTTCACTGCCGGAATTCCCATAGCTCTGGTGTTGCAAATGGCTGCATTCTCACAGGCAAAAAACTAAAACATGGGACAGCAGGACRGAAGGGGATCTGGAGACGTAGCCTGCCTATACTTATGCTTGAGGCAACCTCAGGTAAGAAAGACATCATCTTGTGTGCTGAAGAGTAGAAGCCAAAGAAGGAGCTAGAAATAAGAGGTGACTATTTCCCTGCTGTCCTTTGCTTACAAAGGATCTGATCATACAGATGTCAAATTTAGCTCTGCCTTAGGTGCAGAGCCTTTGGGTAACTGTATAGCCCAAAGGGTTGGCGATACGTGATTTGTATTTGCCTCTTGCTAGGTCTGTTCTTTGGATTTTAGTGCTTACAATCAAGACAACTCCAGTGTTCAGGACCTGACAAGCACTAGCAAGATTCTGCAAGACTGCTTTGATTGCTCCAGACTGGAGAGATCTTGCGTTTAGTCCGGAGAGTAAACCTATGCGCCTTTCACTTGAGTGATTTTTAGAACCATGCCAAAATATTCCTTTTTATTAAGCCTCCAATTATCTGATTTTCAACAGTGAAAAGGTTGCACATCGTTGGTGCAGGATGAAAGGCAAGCAGTGCCCATTATTGGATATCAAAGTGCAATGCTGGAGCCTTGATCTACAGGAATAGAAACAAGCCTTGCCTAGCACCAGGACCTTAAACCGTCCAAGGAAACATCCAAGCTGGCCAACACCACTGACTTCAGTAGGAGGTAGGTGTTGAAGTACTTTTCACATGCTTATGGCTTACATTGTCCTTATGTTGTTCCAACTYGTCCATTTGAGCCCTTCATCTCCATCACCAACAGAACTATTTCTTTCACAGCTGCCCTTCATTTAGACAAATAAACAGTACCAGTTTTAAGTAATGTGGTAGAGCTGGTAGTGGACACTAATAAGATTGGTGTGGAACAGAATGGACAACTCATCTCTTTTGTTCAAAGACTGCTAAGAAAAGGATCTATTTCCTAAAATACTCCTAAAGAGTAATTTGTTTCTAAGATAGTTGTATGCACAACTTTGCAGGCTAGCTCTGCGGAGTTCTGCTGAATACAGGGGAACTGAGTCCCTCAGTGAGGTCGATGAACAGGACAGGCAGTCAGGTGCCCACCCCATCCCTGCTGATGATCGCTTTGTTGGCAGTATGTTTCAGGAGCTCTATATTCCTTCCTATTTAGGCTAATATTATACTAATTATTGTTTGCTCCTATACAGCTAAATAACCAGTAGCAAGTGCTCCTCTATTGGCTGCCATTGACCTGGTGGGAAAGCACTATGCAGATGTAGCTTTCAGCCATCATTTGAATATAGTTAGAGAAGAAAGCATCCTTAACCTGTTAGTGTTAAAACTAAACATAGGAACGCGCATGCGTCAGTAGGGAAGGCATGTAACCCCACCTGTGCCAGATCAGAGCTTGCCAGAATCCTCAGCACCTGGTAAAGTGATGGATGGAGCCAGACGCTGTGTGGTAGATACAGCTTTACCCCTGTGTTGCAGAAAGAGCACTGGGGCACGAGGAGAGGAGGAGGCCTCCAAAGGTGGTCGATGCAAATTAGTTGCAATGCTTTTACAGGCTTTTTTGCGTCTGTGGGAGGGGGGAACTGCTACTGGGTAGTTTACTTTGTGCCCTTGYCAAGGTACTACAGAAATGCCGTGTCAAAGACAACAGAGGAATCCAGACGGTGTGCTCTGTGCTTTAAGCACTATGCCATGCTGGTTTTTCTGCATTTAGATTCAGCTCTTCTGTCTCTGGAGTATTCTAACATTGTGGTCTCAGGGTACTACAAGGTGTCCGAACAAAGAGAAAGACTCTTCCTCTGCCTTGGAGCTCGTTGTCTGAAAAAGAAACACAACGGATAAAGTTCAGACCTATAGGATCTAAGCTAGACTTACTGCTCTGGTGGGCACTGCTCTGCCTGTACTGCTGCTTTGGCAGACTGGCAGTGCCCAGAAACCTCACCCAGGGGTAGGGGTGCTGCTGGGTAAGGGGCTGTCACATTCTGTCTTGTCCTGAAGAAGATGGGGTTGTCTTCAGATAAAATAAGGAGTGGGGTGTGTGTTTGGGAGGAAAGAGTGGGAGAATGAACCAGTCRCAAAGCTTGTGTCTTCTGTCACCAAAGAAAGGGTAGTGGAAGGGGGTAGTGGCATTACAGCTGTCAGTGTGGGATGTTTATGGCATTGAAGGAGATGAGAGATTAGTACTGGTAGGAAATTTTCCACAAAAATGTTTTTTTCTTAGAGGAAGATTACTGATCAGTTTCAAAAGGAATGGGTTTGTGTGAGAGAGACTCTCATCCTCGTATTCAGAGCGTGCTGAGCGTGAGAAGGGCATGTGTGTACCTGTCCATCCCAGTCTTTTCCTGCTTCCTAGTGCCTGATGCATAAATCTGAGATTTAAGTGCTGCACACTCAAGTCTTCCCCTTTGCCAGCTCCAGATCTGACATTGATAATTCAGTCCAGCATCTCCTGGATGATTGTCCTAGTGAACAGGAGCTTCGCTGTCTCAGTCTGAATAAGGACTGTTGTCCCTGTGGTTTTACTAATTCAGAAATCTCTGTTCTTTACCAAATGGAGATTAAGAAAAACCAGCAAAACTGCGAAATCTGTTATGGAGTACGGGGAAAACCAGACTTGCTTGTGATCAATGCAGTTATCACTGGCAGAGGGATGGTGGGAGTTGATTGTCTGAACAGCAAGAAGAGAAGATAGTGGGCTGGAAGGCAAAAACAAGAAAGCTGTTTGATGCAGCGAAGGAGGGAGAGCTGGTAGAATGATGCATGGAGGGAACAGTGTGCAAGAGTGGAAATAACACATCGGGCAGCAAAATTGATTTGAGGGAAGCACAGAAGTGCCAGCTCTACAGATGAACAACTCAGACAAATTAGGGAAACTAGTCCAGGATGGGTTTAGACAGAAGCAACCAAGTTCTCTTGCGTTATGCTCCTGGACTGTACGAGAATGGCACTGAATTGAATATGGMCTGTGAGAGCCCAGAGGGCAGCCGTTGATAAAAACCTGTGCAAGAGAGAGAAACGAGGACCAGGGCAGGGCTGCTGGGTTCGGAAAAGGGAGGGTTGAAGAGGGGTGCGAGGGCATCAGTTAATCTGGAGCATTCTGCGCGTGGGGTAAGATATAGAGACTGTTGTAAGGGTGTAAAATGGGTGAGACTGTAAGGAAATAAATCTAGTTGGGAAGGGAATAGGAATGAAATAGCACWTGACCTCTGGTAAGTAAGGGAGTGACAGGGCATGATATCTAGAGAGCAGGCAGAAGGGAGACAGAAGGAGGGGGATTGCCTTTCTAATTATGGATATCTGTAACTTTCCTGAGATATAATGGGCAGAGGATGATTAAGAAATGTCTGAGTCACAGAAACCGTGTGACTGAGAGTCTAAATTCAGCTGCTGAGGGGCTTGAATATTGACAGGAAACTTGGAAATTTTCCTCTAGTACTATTCTGGTGCAGGTGATCCTAAACCTCCTATAGCAAAAAAAACTTTCCAGCTGTTGTTTGGAAATGTCTAGCTCAGTAAATAGGTCAATATTCATGCTGGCAGGCAAGTTTATTACCTGATTCAGCCATTCCAAGTGGAGAAAGTCACTTTTGGCCAACTAAACCGTTGTTTGTCCATTTTCTACCCATAGCACCATTTGCAGGAAACGTTAATCGAATGTTGTTTGAGCCTTCACGGTAGCAATTTGGTGAATGTTGTTGCTTAGAGTYGGAACAATGCTCTTGCCAGTCTTTGTAAGCCAATTTATTACCATTAACCATCTACTACTTGTAGGACTTTCAAATAGTTGGTGCTTCAGGAAATAAGGAGAATGTGTCCTCTGTTTCAGGGTGCTGACTATTGAAAGCCTTTTGTTTCATGCATCACTAATGCTGGAATAAATTGGTAGCGCCACCAAAAGAAGTGACCCGTGCCTTCCACTCACCCTCCTCCTCCCCTGTGACCTGGATTGGGGAACTGATGTAGGTTAAAATTATCGGTTGTCCTGGTCACCAGCTGATTAACCGGGTACAATCATGGTTGTCTGAAGTATTTCAGATAGTATCTTTAGGGAAAAGATATAAATGTGAAATACCCCCCGCTCCTCAAGAATGGGATCATTTGTTTTCCTGATAGCAATTACTGAAGAAATGCAGGCTGATGGAAACCAGGATTAATGTCCCTCCCCAGCTGAGCTGGAGTTTCTCTGTGCACAGTAGGGAGATTGGGGCAGCAGTGGGCTTTTGTGGGTAGTGTAGATTAATGGAGTTTACCTTCTGATTTGGCAATCTGTAGCTTACTTGAGACAAGTGGGTTGACCCACTTCTCCCTTGTCACGGGGAAAGGGCAGTAAAACAAGCAAGCTGGCTACTGAGGACAAATCTAGAATAAGCAGGCTTTTAGTCTCAGGTCTCAGACATTAGTCACATGCAAATCAGTGATAAATCAGTGCCACCGGGCTCATGAAGCTGCCTAGGAAATCACCAGCTGAAAACAGGACTTTTAAAAGCACACAACTAATCCTTCTCTCCATAAAGAAACAGTCCTGCCCTCCCGGTTCAGCAGCATTTTTCAGAGCAGGAGCTGGACTTTTTCACAAGGTTTCCCTGGAAGTTCCACATGGGGAGAAGGGAATGAAAGAGTTACCTGACTCCTAACCCTTCCTTAGTGCTCTTCCGTCCCTTCTTCATAATAGCCAGAGGGTCTCAGCAGCTGATGCTTTTATGAAACAGCAGAGAGGAGGTGGCTCTGATTTTGTTTCTTTGTGAGAAGTTTTACTGTCACAATTCCCTGGATGGTACACAGTGCTCTGGGCTTCTGCCTGCACAATAGCTAGTTTTAAACACTTCTGTTTAATCAAGAGTGAAGTAAATGTCAGAGATTCAATGTTCTAGATCAGCAGTTTCCAACACTGATACATCTTAATCAAGCAATTAGGTGCCTTTTTTGTTATTGTTTGGTGTTTTCCACATCGGAGAAGGGAACAGATTTGCTGCTTTGCTCTGATGACTGCTAGCAGCAGTGTTTGTTGTTAACAGAGACATTTACACCTAACCACCAGTTGGCAGGTGTTAACACTTTGTTACTTGATATTCCCACATGCTGAGGATTGTGGGAAAGCTGTCAAGTTCTCTGTCTTGTGTAACACTTCGCTCTTACAATAACAACAACAGCAACAACAACAAGAAGCTCCCAACAAATGCAGAAGCTCTGTAGGAATGCAGCCCTAGCAAGGCAAACAATAGGAGAGACTCTCAGGCCTCCCAGCTTCCATGGGAGGTAGTAGGAGGCTTTGTGGAAAGTTTGAGATATTTCCTTATCTTGGTTTGGAAGCGGGTAGATGGAGGTTGAGTGCTTTTTAAAAAATTTTATGTATTTCTTTCTTTTTAATTGGTGATATGGTCTGATCTTTAGAAGAAGCCAAGAACGTACTGTGTATGCCCCAACGTTTCTGACATTTGGACTCGTTTGTATTCAGGAAAAAATGTATGAATACAGCATGCAATCTGAGAAAATAACACAGAAAGAGGATAGGAATGCTTTGATTTGTTTGGGGGTGACTGGCAAGCAAGAAATGAGAATTTCTACAGCCCTTCCGGAGAGTTCAGATATGGCGAGGAAAAAACCACCGTCTGTGAACTGTAGCAAATACATATATAAAAATACTTCTTTCTCTCTTTCGCTTGCTGTCATCCACGTGCTCACACATACTATGYCTTTGCAGCCACAAGGTCATTGTTTATAGTTGAGTGAATTGAGTGATTCAAGTGATTGATTTATTACTGATGAAGTGAGGTTTGATTGATTTTTGATTTACATGAAGACAGTAAAGAAGGAGGAGTGGGAGGTGCAAGGCAGCTGCAGAGTCGAGTACAAAGCAGAAACTTGCTAGAGAAGTGGGCCAAACACTGCAATGACTTACATCAGTGTTCAGTTTATATGGCTGAYTTTAATAGGGCTGCACTGCATAATTGCACACCCCTTCCCCTGAAACAGTGTTATACTGATAATTTTCTTAACCTACAGAATTATGCCCTCAGTGAGGAGGGATTTCATGGATTCGCTTTTTGATGGGAGTGCTTCAGATGGATGGAACRTGATAAAAGGAGTGATGGTGGATTTTTCTGCATGTGGGCTATGACTGGGCTGTCTTTTGAGCATGGTTCCAAGTTTGGAGTCATTCTCCAGTTCATCTCATGTCCAAACTGAGCACTAGCTTTGGATCAGCTTTACGATGTGGTAGGAAAGAGACTTATCCTTCCACTATGAATAGGCTGGGTTCAGGATAGTGCATTTCTTGAGATACATCCATGCTGGCTTGAATCTGCCAATGCCCATCCTGTCAAACCTGAAGAAATGTCTCCTGGCAGGTGGGTTGGCCAAGTTCTTTCCTGGAAAGGTTCCTACTGCRTGACAAGAAGCCCTGTGGGATTTGGAGGCGGCTGAGCAGCAGGTTGTTAACGATATGGTTGCAGAGTCATGCTCTAGTGGCCTGCCTCCAGGTCTGTGTTAGGCAAGGTAGCGTCAACATAGCCTTGAAGTCTCTGAATTTAAGTTGATTTTCATTCTGGAAGACAGGTTTGAAATTAGTCAAAAGTATAGGGGCTTAATGAAGGAATCGCTGGATGAAATCCCCTGGGCTGTGTTTTGCATTGGGTGGGGTCCCAGTGGTCTCTTCTGACTTCACAGGTCTATGAACCACTGCATTAAGCAGGTTTTTTTAATGGAGTTAGCATTGTTTTCTTGACATGAAAATCATCCCAGTACCTGTGCATYGCTTTAAAAAGCCTTCGTGTTTGCAGAGCCACCTCCTGCAAGCTGGTTCTGAAAGATCTGCCTGCTAAACTTGCATGTGTGGAGGAGGTACTGGCTCGCATACATCTGCATGATATATTTCCCAACTTCAGACTTCTCTTAAAAAATTATTTGCTCTTGCGTGGCCACAGGAAGCAAGTCAGAGGAGTCACTARTATTGGTAAAATCAATATGTGGAACAAATATTCATAAACATATATTGTGGGTAGGCATGGTCCTGAATTTGTTCCTGTGCATAATAAGTGATATCTGTGTCTTTTGAAAATCGTAGGTAGAAAAATCTTGTAGTTTAGGGAAGCCACAGTGAAAGTGAATAATTTACATGGTGGTTAATGCCATTTCACTTTGTAATGCAACAGGTTGGGAAAGATGCTCTGTGTGCTCCTTTGTTGGGGGGTGAGGTCTCCCTGAAACATGGCAGTGGCTTTGCTGTGATCATATGATCTCATCCGCAATTGCTATTTCCTACTTGTACTGCGGAGGTGCCTGGAGGTCTACAGTGAGGACTTGGATCCAGATGGTTTTGGCCGTAGGCATACGCAAGAGTCGGTTCCTCCTTAAGGGACAGTCTGGAGTGCTGATCCTGCAGACACGAGACCTGTCACTTAAGCTACTTGCTTATATGAATATCTGAAGGACTGGAGCTGAGCTTTGTGGTTTCTCAGCACCTTAGCTACCCTAGTTTGAGTAGAGTCATCAGCATTTTGCAAGGGGATTCATGTTTAATTTGGATTATTTTACCTCCATAAGCAAAACAAGGAAGGAAAGATTTCCTGAGTTCCTGGCAGGCTTTCTGTTCTCTTTTTTCCCTTCTTTATAAACTTCACTTGTTTCTTTTTTTTTCTTCTTTCTTTTTCCCACCCCACCCAGACTTAAACAGTGCCGGGAAATTCTGTACTTACCCAGCTGTACTGTCTGAGGAAAGCCAAGTTGTTTTTGTTTTGTTTTTTTGTTTTGTTTTGTTTTGKTTTTTTTCATCAAAATCATAATCGTTTGAAATGACTTATTAACTCACTGAGTTTCCCAGAGAGAAGACATCAGATACTTAACTGATATATGCCCCTTGTACTTAGCCAAAAGGCCAAACAAAGGTTAGGGCAAGTGGATACACATGACTTCTTTAYCCAAGTCCTTGAGGATTTCCCATTAGCTAAGTCAGATTCTTTCTCTTTTTTCAAGCAAAAATTATTAACATGGATCAAGTAAAATAGGTTAATTTTTGTTGCAGCCCTCCTCCTGGTGCAAACTGTGTAGTCTGTGGACAGAGAAGCTATAGTGAGTTCCTCACATGGCTTTCTTGCCTGAAAACATACGGTGATGACCTCAAATAGCTTACCTCATATTGGGTCATTGCTTGAGAATGCATATTATGAAATAGTTTTAGACCAAGTTGATTTGTGCGTTAGCAAATGGATCTAATAAACATTTCCTTGTATATAGCCACTGCTTCTGTGTTGATGACAAAATTGTGTTACGCATGTTTCTGTGTCACTTCACAGCAGTGTGGCTTTTTTTCTTGCTACTCTTAAATGAAGTCCTAAAACACTGCAGTTCTGTGGGTTAGTACTGTCTTGCTCTGCTAGCAATGAAAAAATGTTTGTTTGGACAGGCTAGAAAGGCTATTATTTTATTTACTGTGCTTTTTGGTAGGCACATCGTATGTTATGGGCCTCGGCAAGTGATTACATAGTATATAATCCTGCAACGTTCACAAGTATTCGCACCCAAATCATGGATGGTGAAACCTGTATCAGTAAAAACGCCGTGACCGAGAACTAAGTGTTGTCTGTGGCTGGAGTTCCCAAAATGCCGAGGGTATGCTCATGCAACAAGAAATGGTGCACCAAAATAGAATCCTGCATGAGAAAGCCTCCAGGCTGCAATAATATTTCCTCAGCCGCACTCACTGTTAGGCCCTTTCTGGCAGAGCTGGACCGCATCCACAGGTCGTGTTGACTTTGTCTGGATGGATGGGGTTTCAGCAGCTGTCCCCTGCTGCTCTCAGGAAGCCAGGTTGGGAGCTGTTAGGTGAAACAGCCCTGTAAGATCAGGAACGCGTGCCAGTGCCTGGCTGTGAGTGGTGGTGTGATTTGTGTCCCAAAGAATCGTATCCAGCAGTACGCGCTGTGTCCATACCCATGCCTGGGTGCGTCAGAGGACTCCATAGAAAGAAATGTGGAATTTGGGGCCTTTGCTCTTCTGACCCCTAGACAGCTCCAGCTGATACGGTGTGTAATTCCTGCGTCATTGTTCAGCTGTTGCCTTGTGACTGTGYGGGTCCCTTGCTGGGAAGAGATCTGTGTCCACCCTTGCTAACTCTGGTGGCACAAAAGCTGTCCTCCCTAATGCACTGTTTGCTCTGCTGTAGGTCTCAGGAAAACATCAAAGAAGAAATGTAAAAGGGGGTCTTGAACGTCCTCAGAATAGGCAAATTAGCAAAACCTGCTGAATCTACAATAATGCCTAAGAAATCTCTCCTTTTTCCCTGGGTTTGTGTATATCTTACCTGCACTTTGCTGCCAGACTTGGGGGGCATGGAGCTGATGAGAGGCTTCTCATGGGAAATAGTTTTTCCAAGCAGTGAGTCTGAGCTGTAGGACTTGGGGAGTCAAGGAATGGTCTTCTCTTATCAAAAGGTTACTCCTGGAATACAGATGTTTCGCAGACAGAAACATTAATATGTGGAGCTGTGATGCTGACCCTTCACTTTGGTTTGATACTAATTAATTATATGGATTTTCAAATAGTTGGATCCTAGGTGGCAAATAGTTGGATCCAGGTGGTAACTGGTACAGATAGCAGAAAGTGAACAGCAACTTTGCTGCTTTTTTTTTTTTTCCTTGGGAACTTAAAAATTCCAATCTTGCTGCATTAAGCTAAGTCATGCAGAAATGCTCCAGCTGTTCTTTGCATTGTGGAAGCCAAATTCAGCATTTTGATGGTGTTTCTTCCTTTGTTTTTGAGAAACCAGTTGTGAAACCATTTGATGTGTTAGGTAACAAAATCTTACCTGTACTCTCCTTCCAGATATTTGGCTTTTCCTCGCTATCTTATTTAAGGTGAACTTATTCCAGCTCATTGTGTAAAATACCAAGTTCACCAGGAGGTAAAGTGGCCAGCCTTCTTTGTGAACTGGGGTGTCTAGTGGTGCTGGTGGACTGAGCCTTTTAAGCTCCCTCTTCTCCTTCACTGAATGCTGTGGTGGCAGTCAAACACACAGGAATTTTGGTTAAAAGTGGTAGAACACATCAACAAATAATTTCTGTGATTTGTTCCCTGTTTTTAACAAGAGCTTTGCTATGATGTGTGGTGAAATCTTCTCAGCTCCGTCCATTTGCAGGAAAAGGCAATCCTTCTTTTAGTACTCCTGAGGGAGAATCCATTGAAGTAATTTTTTTATTTTTGAAAGTAGGATTTGTGTCCTATTTTTCCTAGCAATTTTTACCTGTGATCTCTCTCTGAAATGTAGATGATCATCATGGTGTTTTAGTGAAGGTCTGTGTCTCTGCTTAGCAGTGAGTTGCCTGCCCTCACTTCACACACACTGTGAAGGAAAAGGAATGCTGAGTTTGGGAACTCTCACCCCACTCTCACTCTCTCACTAGGGCATTAATCCATAGAGCAATGGGACCCGTGTCCATTTTGGGATGCTGATGACATACTTCATTTCAGAGTCCTGCTTGTGACMTTCTGCTCATGCTGTGGTTTCTGGATGCACGATCAGGAGAGCAGAACACACTGCATGGAGCAGCTTGCACCTGAGCACCTCCAAGGATTGATCTGAACACTAGGTAACCTCACACTTACATGCAACATTGGATAGTCCCCCCCATCCCTCAAGTAAATATGGATTTTCAGTGCTCAGCTCCTTCTGGTTTAATGGAGAAGAAAATAACCCGTGTCCGTTACCAAATTACGCAGAGTCCTTTCCGCAGGACTTGTAATTGCAAAGTTGTTCCTCTTGTTGTTTTCAGTGAAGCTGTTTGAGGATTTCCAGGGTTACTAATATTTTTAAGGTAAGCCTTTTTAACTTAAAAGGTAGTCAGCTCTCATAAGGCTAGAGCCAGGTGACTGGTGAAGGTCACAGCAAGGTGACAGGTACAGTGTTAACTAGCCTGTTCTCAGTGATTGCAGCAGGTACAGTTCTGTACCTGACCGTATGACAGCACAGTAGCCTGTTTTAATCTTCATTTTCTCACTTTAATTGGGTGGCCTTTCTTGTGTCTGTCCCTGTCTATAGTCTTGTTAACTCATAAGCACGGAATAGACTGGCCAGGATATCAAAAGACTGGGTACTTAAAATGAACAAAACCACACAGCAGTTTATAGCAATTCAAAGAATATGGAAGCATTTGCACTTCTGATACCACCTGCTTTGTGTGCTCCAAAGATTGTAATGGGAACAAAAAACTTACAAGGTTCAAGGRGGGGGAAAAAAAGCCTTTTTGTGGAAAAAAAAATTAAAGAAAAGGGCAACAGAAGTTGTCTTGGGATGTGAGTGAAACAGAAACATTTGTCATGAACTGAGTGAATGAGGTGGATCTAATTACTGTGTAACAAAACAAAGGAAGATGGCTTAGCAGCCGTTTAAATTTCAGGTACTTAGCACTACTGCAGTGCTACAGCTGTAGGTAAATGTGGAAGATGTCAGTCCAGTCCCTTTTCTGGGGTTTGCCAGGATCACAGAGGTACTCTTATAGAAATCCATCAAATACTATTACCTCCATATGTGTTAATAATATTCTTAATCTTCATTATATTTTCTCTTGGGCCTATATGCTGCACGAATATTTCTTGGCATGCCTACAGATCTCTAATTGTTTGTATATTTGGCTTGCCTCAGGCCAACTTTAAATGAATGTGTACGGGAATCTTTGCTGTGTATGGGATTATTTAAGTACCATTACTATACCTGTGCGGTATTGTTGATCATGTGTCATCCCATTCAAAAAAACCTAAAGAAAATGCAGAAAGGGAATCCTGATGAGTTTTTGATCAAAGTGATATATATATCCCAGTCAGTGATATTCTAAGGTGTTAGGGCTACTTCTATATATTTCAAACTTCTGTTGGTAGAAGTAATTGTTTAGACTTTTTTCAGGGTAGCCTAGAGGGGATAAGGCTGTGCTTGCAACTCATCTAGAAATGCCTGAAGTAGCTCTAAGCGACCTTATCTGATAGCATAGAGTTCAGTGTGGGCAGACGTCTTGCCTCTGACACTTGATAAAGACACAGGGGACACTTCCTCKCAGGTGAGCTTGCTCCTTAGTCTGAACCAGAACTGAGCTATCTTTTTTTTTTTTTTGTCTCCCTCAGCAGCCCTTCCTTTGGATCCCAGCATTAAGCRCGTTGCATGAAGCCCTCTGCTTTATGTGCACTGGCGTGACCTAGTTGCCTCTGGGGAAGGGCAGCCAGCGACTTGAATACGCCCCAGCAGCGGAGACTGAGAGTTTCTGAGTAAATGCCAGTGAATGGGAAGGCAGGGGCACACATAGATCAGGAAGCTGGGCCCACAYGATAGCGAAAGAAGTTATGAAATATGGTGCTATAAAAACTCTTCTGTGGGGTCCTCAAACCATTCGCATGTCTCTGTTGTGGTTTATGACATTTCTGGCATGACAGAGAATGATAGCCCTGCCTTTCAGTGTTCAGGGTTATTTATTGTGTGTCATTGCCTTTGAGCCAGCTGTTCCAGACAGGTACTCTCACGTCCTTTCCTTATTCCTGTACTGTTGCTCTGCTTTGCTGTTTCTGTGTGGTATATTATCTACCACTTGAGGAGAAAAAGACAGGGTGAGAAAAATGTGCTGGTGTATTTGCTTGAGTGGCACGCTGTAGGGGCGAGATTTCTCAAAGAACTTTTGCGCCTGTGTGGCACTGACACTCAAAGCAGGGCAGTTAGGTGTGCAGAACAGAGCGTACAAATGCTTGCAGAAATCTGGCTGACCATGGCCAACACACTCTGATGCAGACACAAATGCAGATTATGAGGCTTGGTGCTACACCAGTGGCACACTCAGAAGTGTTTGGCAATGGTCCTGACAGTGTCAGGGTTGAGGCTGTGGCAAAAAAGGTACTGATCTGCATGGATTTGCCCCATAGACTATACGTGGCCCTTGGGCCACCAGCTGATCTACCTGCATGAAATCATACCTGTATGATTTAGTATCCTGTTAGTATCCCTGACTCAGTTCGTATTGCGTATTCTCTCTGGTCATTCAATTTGGACAGATTTCCAAACTGCTCCAAGTGGTTTGAGTGCCATGATGTGGTGAGTGGCCTGGCCTCAGTCATGCTGAAGGGYTTTCGTAGTTCAGTCCTTCTGCAAATAGGAGCCTCCAGCCCTAAAGTGATGAGCAGACTTCCCCAAAGGCAGGAAGGCAAGCTAGAAGAGTGGCTGCTTACAGTTTGTCTTTGGTTCATTCAGGTTAAAAAAATCAGCTTTGCATGTTGTTGTGGTTTAACCTGGCAGGCAGCCAAAYACCACACAGCCGCTCGCTCCCTCCCCCCCCTCCCCGGTGGGATGGGGGAGAGAATCGGGGAAAAAAAAGTAAAAGTTGTGGATTGAGATAAAGACAGTTTAATAGAACAGAAAAGGAAGGGATAATAACAATAATAATAATAATGGTAGAATATACAAAATGAGTGATGCACAATGCAATTGCTCACCACTCGCTGACTGATAACGGAGCCGCGATTGCTACTTCCTGGACCACGCTCCCTATTTATAAACTGAGCATGACGTCATATGGTATGGAATACCCTGTTGGCCAGTTGGGTTAGCTGTCCTGGCTATGCTCCCTCCCAGCTCCTTGTACACCTGGTAGAGCATGGGAAGCTGAAAAGTCCTTGACCAGTAAACTGCTTAGCAACAACTAAAGCCAGTAGTGTGTTATCAACATTCTTCTCATAGTAAATCCAAAACACAGCACTAGGAAGAAATTTAACTCTATCCCAGCCGAAACCAGGACAGTATCCACCCCTTATTCTATACCAACTGCATCATGCCCAGGTCTCACATTCTCTAATACATTCCAGCTAATTACTACCACTTTTCTTGTCTTTTGGTATATACACACAGATACCATTCCCTTAGTCCATGGGCCATCCCTCTAAAATGTCCATTGAGTTCATTTAGTCCATGACTTTGGGCTCCATCTGTCATACCAGTCTCTCAGGGCAGGGGAGGTGGTGTGTGGTGTTGGGCTGTTGCATCCTGAAGCCAGTTCTGGTTTCATTATCGCTGCGCTCGTCTGGTTCTATCGTTGTTGCACTTTACTCGGTTTCATCAGAGTTCATTCTTCTTTAATCTGGGTGATTGTTACTGCAACACCGTTAATATGACACACAGCATTATATAACAATTAATATTATACACTTCAGTTCCTTGGCTGTTTTCACCCAAAATCAAATCCCCTTGAGGTACACATTGGACTTTCCCATCCTTTCGTATTACCCACCAAGTGCACCCAGGTCCTTGAGCAAAAGCAATCCCACAAATGGGTTTTCCCTTGCCCGAGGCAGGAGTAACCCAGACTGTCTTCCCCAGCATATTTTTTATGTGCACTACAGGGACTTTATCCCCATCTATAGTACACAAAAGTTTTGATTGGGCAGGGCCAGCTCGAGTGGCAGATCCCCTGCTGTTGACTAACCAGGTGGCCTTTGCTAGATGTGTGTCCCAATGTTTGAATGTCCCACCACCCAGTGCTCTCAGTGTGGTCTTTAGCAGTCCATTATATCGCTCGATTTTCCCGGAGGCTGGTGCATGACAGGGGATGTGATATACCCACTCAATGCCATGCTCTCTGGCCCAGGTGTCTATGAGGTTGTTTCGGAAATGAGTCCCGTTGTCTGACTCAATTCTCTCTGGGGTGCCATGTCKCCATAGGACTTGYTTTYCAAGGCCCAGGATSGTGTTCCGGGCGGTGGCATGGGGCACAGGATATGTTTCCAGCCACCCGGTGGTTACTTCCACCATGGTGAGCACATGGCGCTTGCCTTGGCGGGTCTGTGGGAGTGTGATATAATCAATCTGCCAGGCCCCCCCCATATTTATATTTCAACCATCGTCCTCCATACCAAAGAGGCTTTACTCGCTTGGCTTGCTTGATGGCAGTGCATGTTTCACGTTCATGGACAACCTGTGCAATAGCGTCCATGGTCAAGTCCACCCATGGTCAAGTCACGAGCCCATCTATATGTTGCACCTCTTCCTTGATGGCCCTGGTTCATCTTCATCCCTTACTAAATGAGCTGATTTTCTTGTGTATTTCTTCTTCTGTATAGGAGCGACTGATACCGGCACAGGTTGGTTCTCTGGTTCAGCCACAGTGACTGCTGCC
>JASVER010000026.1:9184640-9231072 GCA_030449065.1 Oceanodroma leucorhoa | reverse complement strand
GCTGCAGTCCCTGTCGCAGGGGTTGGAGTAGCCACAGTGTTTGTTGCGGGGGTTGAAGCAGCCGCAGTGCCTATCGCGGGGGTTTGAGTAGCCGCTGTGTCTGTTACCGGGGTTGATCTCCGGACGGTATTCCTAAATAGCTGTTTAACCCTAAACAAGACCTGAACCACATTCAGGAGACATAGCAATATSAACATGCTTGTTTGAACATCCCAGGGATATTCAAAATTCTCAAGAACTGTTGTGGAGGGCTTCACGACGAGGATAGAAGAAAAAGAAGTTCCTGAAAATATGAAAGGGAAGGTGATAGGAGTTGGGGGAAAATGTCCCACCCTGTCTCCCCCATAAATTCATTCTCTGAGGAGAAAAAAGTGTWATTTTTAATAGTTTCTAGGAGGTGGTTCCCGAGGTACAGAGATGATGGCAATGCTGAGTACAGATACCAGATTAGACTCAGAACCAATGATTTTATCATATCATAAAACAGTGTTACCCAGTGCAGCAAAACGATAACCTTGACCTAGTTCCGAGCAGTGATAAACAGCACAACAGGGAACACATACTGAAAGAAAGGAGGCCTCTGTTGGCTGCCTTTCAAGAAACTTGCACCTTCTRTTTCCTCACTTCTGCAGCAGGGAGTTGTGATTTCTTTTCCCTTTCACTTACCCTTACCCYATCACAGACCTACCCTGTCTCTAAAGCTATCACAAGGAACTTGTCGCATCTCTCTCTGCCCTGGCCCCAGCATCTTAACCCACTCTCCCTGTGCTCCCTCACTTTTTGTTTTCCTCGTCTCTCTCTCCATTTCATCTCCTGTTAGGTAAAATCTCCCCCGCAGAGCTATGCTGGAATAGAGGCTGCATGTGGGCCGAGAGGGGAGAAAGGATTCAGACATCTCTAAGCATAGTGCGTCGTCTTGACAAATAGTCTGGTTATTCTGGGTAAAGAAAGAGAAACAGATCTGATTCTTAGCCATCACCACCAAAGCCTGTGCTGCTGCTACACTCCAGGCAGCACTCAGTTCCCGTAAGAGGAGCAGGTCGATGGGAAGGTTTCTGCAGCCGAGCTCCAAAACGCTCCCCAAGAGTCTCTGGGAGTGTCAGCAGATTTCTAACCGAGCCAAGAGAAAGGCCTCGGCACATCTCCTGGCTAGCTGACAGCACCTCTGAAGTATGCGTAGGATTAGCTGTTGTCACACGTGCAGCCTTCCTGTAAACTCAGGGTGTTCAGCTCCGTCCGTCCGCTCCCTCCGAGCGTTGCAAAGGACAGGGGCTGCGGAGGCGTTTGATCTGCAGGAGGTTGGTGCAGCRCGGTGGTTACCGTGGTATCTCTGGGTGGTGAAAGAGAAGGGGAGAAGTTGTGAAAGAGGCTTTTTGATTTCATTAATTTCTTCCCACACCCTGTATCCTGTCTGCAGGGAGCTCTTAGCAGATTCATGGACCTGGACTGCCATGTGAGTTGAAAAAGAGAAAAAGTGAGGGAGACTGAGAGAAAACCGAGGGAATCCATTAAAAATTGCCGCTGCTACCTCATTAATCTTTTGCAGCAAATAATACATGCAAAACTAGCAAAGTCTCCAAAGATTAACATTTTTTTTTTGTGAGGTTTTAACAAATTAAAGAAATAAATTAAGTCACTAGCACAGCAGGAAAGTGCTTGAGGCCTCCAGGATTTGTATGTTTTACCATTGTTCTAAAAATAAACCGGGGAAAAAAATTTTAAAAGTCTTCCAGTTGAAAAATAATATTTGCTTTAAGTGGCCGTGTTTGGGCTTTGCTCCCGCACAGCGCTTCACCACCTTCCCCGGCCCTGCAGCTGACTTTTGGAAACAGAAGGSGGAAAATGGTAGGACTGGAGGTAGCGAAGCCGCGCGGTGAAGGGAGAGGTATGCTGGGCGTTAGCAGGAAGGGYGTAAAGCAGAAATTAAAACCCCTGTGCCTCACCCCACTGCGACTGCTGAGACAACGCATGTGTTAGAGATTAGCAATCGGCTTTCTGCCCCCCCCAGGCTCGAACCAGTGGGAAAATTTCTGGCAGCTTCGGTGAGTTTCGGAAGAAGGGTGGCTGGTGCCCCAAATAAATGGCCAGGCCGCTCCCCTCCTCTTTTACTGTACTGTAGACTGGCCTTTTTTTTTAACGAGCAGAACAAGGCTTCCCAGGTTGCCAGAAATCAGAGGAACAAGGCTTGCCTTCTGATTTCCCGTTTCCATGCTCCTTTTTGTGATTTGCAGTAAGGTGCCTAGAGAGAACGGCATTACCTCTCTGTTTTCTCTTCTCCCCTAAAACCGACCACTTCCCCTCTCATCCCAGCTGCTGCCCTCAGTACTTGCTTCCACTGCCTCTCCTCCCTGGGCTACCTCCACTTCCCATTCACTGCCTGCTGTCATTTCTTCCAGCTCCACCCAGGCCTTGCCTTGGGGAAGAATAACTGCACTAACTCTCTTTCTAGCCTGTCCCAGAAATTGGAACAACTGTTTCTTGTCAAAGCCAGCTGAGCTGCATGATCTGCTGGCAAACAGCATTCTGAAGGAGGTTTTTTTAAAGGTATAAATGATGAGTAGGTGTCTAGCTTCCCACTAAAGATTATCACTAGAATTCAGGTATCATGAATTTCTCCTACTCCAGCCATTGCTCACACTGAAGCTGAATGCATACACATTAAAAAAGAAATTAGTTAAAGGATGCCTTCAGAGTTGCAAAGGCAAGGCTGCTGTTTTCTGGCAGGTAATCTGCAACTTGACTGTAATTGCCCCCCTACTCACCTAAATTCTGCAGTAGTGGGAATTACGTATGTGCATGAGCAGTATAAGGAAACATTTACTCTGACATTCTGCATAGCTTTTTGCTGTTGGGCTCTGACACTTGTTCCTGCACCCACAGTTCCCTTGCCTGTAGAAGCCTCTCAAGGGACTTAGCCACTGATTTTGTGTGGATTACCTGTGCGTGGGGTAATCAAATGTGCACAGCGTGCGTACGCACATGCACTCATACACTCATGTGCATGACACTTCCAAGTCAGCGAATGCCAGGACRCCGGTTACCCCTGGTATCTTCAGTTAGTCCCCTTGTGAATGTTTTTCTTCTGTAGCCTTTAATTACATATGCTTCTGCTATTTTCCCCCTCTTTCATCCCTGCCTTATTTCGTGCACAGAACGGGCTGTGCTCAATTACTGAGCAGCAACTTAATATTTAGTTTTCTCCTTACTGCTCAGTGTGTGGCCCCTAGCCTTATTTACTGCACAATATTCAAGCCCTGCTCTCATGACAAAATGGTTGATTTCCTCATGGGCTTTTCTGTGTCCTCATCATTGTATRTGTATCTGTGGCTACACAAGTGATTTATGGTGGAACTTGTCCTGGTACTTGTCCCCCCGCCTCCTGATGGTGCCCACTTAGAGCTTCCATTCTTGGGATGGTTTTAGAGTGGAAAAATATGCCAGGGAAAGCTGTATAATTTGCTGTGAAGGGAGTTAGCTACTTTATTTTGTTTGTTTGCAGCTAGTGCATGTTCTGTTTTGTTATAAAAACTGTAGGYGAGCAGCAAAGAGGAAGGCTGTTTTATTCTGCCTGCTTGAGTTCTGAAGAGAGRGGAAAACTGCCCCTTCTGAGAAGGCTACGGGGAGGGCAGAAGAGCTTTTACAGAGGGCAGTGTGGGGCATCCCGTTCTCCCCGACACCCCCCCCCCCAAAACGTGGAGCAGAGCAGAACTCCTGAGCGTGGCACTGGGCCATGACATCCCCACGTGGGCCTCATGGAGGGTCTTCTGGGAGCCAGCGGGCACGGTGCARGGCTTGGAGCTGAGCAGAGCGCACTGGAAGCTGTTGGACCCAGAGRAGGACTGGGAGCTCCCTAGCATGGGAACACACAGCAGCCACGAAGGTGCAGTGGGGAAGACGTGGCGGGGAGCGGGGTTTTTTCCCGTTCTAAGATCCGTGTTCTCTCTGTTTTGAGTAGCCTGGGTTCACATCTGTGCAGATCCTCACCCCTTTGGTATTCTTGGGCTGCTCACACCAAGGAAAAGGTGTGAGAAGACCACCTCAAAGCACTGGCCAGCTTGAGACGCAGTTGCACCCAAAATGCAACCAGCTTGGCAGCAGCTGGATTTCTTTGGCCACATGGGCCTGTGTTGTACACTGTTAAATCTTAGTGGCAGTCCTGGCTCTGGGGCTCTGTAGAAAGTTTCTGGCTCTTGCTGATTGCTGTGCTAACTCTGGAGTGGTTTGGGAAGGTAGGCTCTTTGTGGTGCTGGCATTTTCCCCTGAGGAGAGAGGGAAACATTTGGTTTCTGTAGGGCTGCAACAGCAACCACTGCCTGTAAGGAMGACCTGAGACATTGTATGGTGTTGGACTCGTGTGACTAACAAGGATGGTGTTTGCTGGGCTGAGGATGACAAGGAATAATGCCCCTTTCCCTGCAGTTAGCAAGTCAGCAAGATGTTTAAAGGTACTGATGGTTGGATGGGACTGAGGCTAGGTCAGTAGTTAGCATAAGCCTCTAGCAGGCTGAGGAGGTCTCTGAGACAGYGGTGGACTGTTACAAGTGTAGGGCTTATGTGTGAGGATAGATGAAACYAGTGAGGAGGCTGCCAGGTGCTAATTGAAGGAGGAGAAGAAATGTTTTTCCATCTAGAATGTTTTATTGAGGTTCTCCTTTACATAACCTTAGGAAAACTTTGTTTTGTGTTTTAAAGGCCAGCAGGAGTATCTGAACCAAGAGATTGCTGGAGGTACATGACCTGATCAGAGTTTTCCAGAGCAGGTGACTAGGCAAAGAGGCTCTCTCAGCTTCCTGAAGTGTGGGGGACATCCTTTAACAGCCATCATTTAAAACACGGGGARACGTATCTACATGAATGTTGTCTCAATCCCACCACTGTGGGAAAAAATAAATCCTTACTCACTGCCCCAGTGACTGTGGTGTGAGGCCCCGGYTTGGCAGGAACCATGGTTCAGTCTCCTTTGAATTGCCAGCTCTCTAAACAAACTGTATGTTATTGAAACAGAAGAATCTGTTTTCCACTGGGACTTAAAGTAATTTGTACTGAGCCCTGGGAGTTTCCAAGCTACCAGATTTTRAAATTGTCTTTGTTAAAACAGGAAAGGGATCCTAGAGCATGGGGATTTTGAGTCAGTGGTCTGGATCTGCTTATCACGGGAGCTAAGGGGAGATGGGAAACTAGTTTCAATATCTGGACAGCAATGTTTATCAAGGTAGGGATCCCCTTTAGCACTAGCCATGTGAGCAGAGAGCAGCTGTGTTGCTGCATCCTCCCCTCACCACTCTGATGGTTGACTCCAGCCTGGAGTACCAAAAGYCTGTAGCAACAGGTTTCTGGCCTTACAGGGTGAAAGGGGAGGAGATGGGCTTGCAAGAGACTTACAAGGTCATGTCACACTAGAAAACTAGTGTTTGCTTTTGTTTCCTGAACAGCACATACTAACTCCAGGAGTCAGAAAGTATGGAGCAATAGGACAGGTTCTCTTGAAGTGACCATGGGATGGCCTGCGGGGAGCCAGGCTAAACTGAAGCTAAGGAATGCTTTATGGGGGACAAGTTTAGAAAGAGATTTAATTTTTTTTTTAAAAAGAGGGCAGCTTGGAAGCTGTGGCTGGTTCTGAACCAGGGCTTAAGCACTGTAATGGGCAGGCRTGGGGTTAAAAGGGGCTGACACAGGTGGAGGATATTCCACATCCMGCCTTGGATTTGAGTCCGATTTCTGTGATAAGAACCATCTTTAATGTAAAGCTGAAAAGATAGTATGAAGATGAAACAGTTGGAAATAAAAGAAGCCTGGCCAAAATTTTCATTTACATGGGCTATGTAAACCTCTCTCAAGCTGTAGTTACTGATCTATTTTTACTTTCTTTGCTTCCCACAGGCAAAAGTAATAACTCCGTGCCAAAAAGGCCAATTTTCCCAGCATTTACCAAAMCCAGGATGAATTCCTCAATAGCCAATGTCACAGAAGTTGCTTGTCTAAAAATTTAGTTTTGTAAGCATCGACGTYGTGGACAGAAAGGGGCCAACTAAACCCCTAGATAAGTTTGGATCGTTATCCACACTTGATATCTTATTATTGTGATCCAGGTTCCTCTCTGCTTGATGTCTTTCCAAGATTCCCCTGTATTCGTTTTATCCTTGACAGGCTAGTGAACATCTACCGGCACTTGTATCAAAAGGTTTGGAAAGGGAACAGCTGAACATAATCTTCAGATAAATGCAGCATACCATGACCACAGATAAATGATCGCTCTCATGAACAGAAAAGTGAGGCCTGAGCCCTGAAAAACTTTCGATTTAGATTTCTCCCTAGAGAATAGTGAAGATCATGTTATCATAGTTGTGATCCTGTAGTGTGGAAACTCTCAGGTATATACCTGCAGCTTGGCTACCCAAAGGATTTTGTGGCTTGGGTCAGGAATGCCCTGTCAGGTGGTATGCTGCTAGGGCTTAGTGGCTTGAGCCTTCCCCAAATTAGCCAAAAGAGAAGAAATGAACTGCATATTCCACCCCTGATGCAGTAGAAGTATACAAACAAACGTATCCATCTCTGCTGGGCCACATTCACATGCACGTGTTGGCTCCTCAGTGCCAGATCCCGCTATGAACTCTAGCTCTGCATGCTGTTAGAAATGGCAGAAAGAGATAGATATCTGTATCTCTACACACGCACATACTTTTTTTTTTTTTTTGACCTGCAGCATATGGTGATGTTTGCTTAATCCATGGAAAACTCACATGCCCATACATGATGCGACATGTATTTTCTCCACAAAATGCAAACCATAGTTTTACACTGGGCTGTATTTGTTACTGGATCCTCAAATCCATTTCTGCTGCAGAGCTAGGCAGGTATGTTTGGTATTTCTGTTCTTTTTTTCTTTTCTTTTTTTTTTTTCTGTTCCAGTTTAAAAAAAAAAAAGCCAACCCCCAAAAAAACCCCACCAGAAAACACATAAATAATTCAGAACACATGCTTTATGTCAACTGTTTCACTGTTACTATTTTATCTCTATAAAAAGGGCAGAGGCAAACCCCATCCAAACAAGGAAGGGGAGGAAGATGCATTGCAAAATTATAGCTGGATCACGTGAGTCAAGAATACATGCACAGATACATTTTTGACTGGAAGGCCCAGCTCAGAAATGTGATGCCTGCATTTTACTGCTTCTGCATTGTGAGTTGCTGAGTGCATGTAAAGTAAGTTGTGCGCACTCTGCCTGCGCCTGACTTGTTGCATGTGTGAAGTCGCTATTTGTCCATGACTTTGGGTGTCCAGGCTTCCAGATGTTCAGAAATCCCACACAAATGTGCCGTAACAAGAGACTCCATTGGAGGGTGCTAAACTTCTTGGCATTCCCTAGGAATTCAGCCCCTCATAAAATATGAAGTTTGGGTCACTTTTTGTAAGGGGGAAGGCCAAGTCCAAGCTCCTGAAGTCAGATCGAAGTGCTCTGTTGAATTAAAAAAGGAGTTGGGCTGGACCCATAACAGATCTCATCTTTCATGCAGATGTGGCAGTTTCATTTGCTTTTTCATCTTGTGGGTTCTTGACTGATCAGCTGCTGAGAGAATTCCTGGAAGTTGCTTTAATTTTCAGCACATCTTACATACTACCTATAGTCCATGCCAAAGCCCTAGTTGCTTTATATGGAGATGTTCCCTCACACTCCACTTACTGTGGTTCAACATTGCTGAAAGAGCCTGTTCCTGGTCCTTTGTAGCTGCTTGATTTGTTTTAGTAACTTGATGAGGTATATTATTTTGTATATCTTCTGACACGCTAGAATTAGACCCATCCCTATTTTACTGTGGTGATAATAAATGTCACTATTASTTGTCTACCACTCAAGTTCTGATATGCACTGCAAAAGCTAAAGATAGCGCAACAAACTAGGTAATACCCTAGGCTGTCATGTCCGCAGTGTAGAACACAGCAGGCCAGTTCAATCTTTCAAAAGACCCGTTCCTGAGAATTATTTATCAGCCCTTTTTTAAAAACCTATATGAAGGACACGCCACAGCATTGCTGTGAATATCCTGTCCCAGTACCTCATTTCTCTGCAGTTAGAAGATTTCCCTGATGTCCAACATAATTGTCGTTGATGCAAATCTTGTTCCCTCCTCAGTGGCCACAGAGACCATCAGTAACAACCTTTTATGTACCAGATAGATGGGAGACCCTATAACATAGATGCTTCTGCTACGGTTATGAGGAACCAGAATTCTGGGGGCCTTTCTCTGCCACATATTTCCCATCTGACCTCAGACAAGTCTGTTAATCTCTGTATTTTGCTACCTCAAAGGGATGCTATAAGGGTAAGTTYGCTGGTGTTTCCAGGGGTGTTTTGATACTGCACTGACAGGGGCTACATAGGTGAATAGAGAGGGAGAGCAGACATACATTTATTAATCTGGTAAAGGACTGATATTTAACTCAGCAATGCTCCCAAACAAATGTCAAAGACTATATTATCAGCACGTCTCTTATCTCTGGAATTTTGTTTTGTGCTATGCTACTTTACTTGTTGGTTTGTGGTTTGGTTTGCAGCTTCCTGGAAAAGAGAACTTTAAAAACATGAACAGAAAATGCCTGGTAAAAGCTGTAACCGACTGACTGTCCGTGGTATGACAGCCAACAAATATCACCTGCTGATGATTTACAGATTCCTGGGAGATGTGGTGTTGAGTCTCAAAGAACTGGAACCAGAACAACTCACCCAATATGCTTCTCGGGAAACAGTGTAATGTATCCACCCGCTTCATGCTCTCCTAATTTAGGACATGTGTAGTGTGTAATGATGAACTGGCCAACTGGTTATGTTGCTGTAAATCTCATTCCCCACCTTAGAAAACACCCTTGATTGACCTCTTCTTTCACGAAAGCTCAGCCCAGCGTTTCCAGTCCACCTCTTGGGAGGAAGAGAGATCACACTAGCTGTTCGCAAACACATTTCTCCKGAGAGAAAAATGCAATGTTTTGTTGTGTTTATTTCATTGGGCAGTCTTTTCAAGTTCTGTGACCCACTTTTGCTTCCCTTTAAACTGTGACCAGTATTTATTTATCCCTTTTTAAACACAATAATTTAATTAAGAACTAATCAGCAGTGTTGAAATCATCTTTGAACTACACCCCTACCACTGACGGAAATTTATGAATGCATTATACAAGAAAGATCCTATTATCTAAAAAGCTTTCCACTAAAAGAATTTGGCATCTGAAAAGTAAGACTTGAAATTCTGCGCTAAATTTATAATGTAGAGATGTGAACGTTATTTATAGAGTCTGACAAGTTTGTCTGGATTGTTTATTAAAAATAAAACCGTTTCAAGTTCAAGTGATTTCAGAAGTGAGTTGGATATTTAGGAGTCTGAAGGACAGATTGTAAAGGTACCTGTGTAACAGGTAGAGGTTTAATGGTCTAGGCTGCCTCTTCAGTCAGTGGAGAGAGATTGGCATGTTCCAGATGTGTTCCATTTTCTTAGGCACTTATCTTCAGATGGGAATTTATTGGGTGATCATTTCAGCAGGCCATTAACAGGGCATCTGTAGTTAATCATTATCATCATCTGCCAATTCCAGTTACCTTGGCTTCAGATCAAGAGAACATTTCTGAAAGCTACCTGGGATGTAGGCACCTTGGGCAGAAAGTGACCAGATCCAAAAAAGAGAGTCCCGCCTGTGCAGTCTTGCTCAACCCTAGGAATTGAGCTGTTGCTGGTTGTGTAACAGGACAGATTCAACAAGGACTATCTCCTCTCTGTCAGCCATGTGCTAAGTGAACATCAGCACTAGAGGACCTAGTTCATAAGTCCCAAATGGCTCCTGGGGTATGAAAGCTCCAAGATGTTTGGCCCAACACAGTCAAGACAGTTATGTTTCTGGACRCGCTCGGCAGAAGAATTAAAGGTGCCTCGGTAAGTGCTCTGGAGGAGGACCTAGTGGACCTAGGGGAGGGACAGAAGATCRCTTACTTGCTGTCAGGCCTCTCCACTCCATCCAAGTGGCACCGTGGGCACCTAACTGCAGGCTTAGATCCAGTCCTTTGTCCTCCATGGACTTGAATTGACAGGTGGAGATAACCAATTGGTTCTATCCAAATGCAGGTCTGGAATCAGTCTGATAGCTGGAATTAATGAGTGGCACATGCGAAGCCTGGTTTTCTATGGCTTTGGATCTTGTGACTGAATTATCCTGTGTCTAAGAAGGTATGAGCTCTATTCCAAGGTTTGGCTGTGCTTGGGAAATTCCTCAAAATRCGTCCCTCTGGGGATTCTCTGGTGACTAATAAATGCGATAAAAAAGTTCTTCTTAGAGGTCTCTTCTGTTAAGAGCACTACAATTATTTCCTGTACTGCCTTCTTACTTTCACAATATTTGTGGAATTTCATCTTTTATATCTYAGTCCTCTAGTAGGTTGACTTGAAATGTGCCAACAGGTTCAGAAGGCTTTGGTGTGGGGAGAGAAGGTAGATGGATACAGGCTGACATGTAGTGATTTCCTGAGAAAAGTAAAATAAAAAGGGCATAGTGTTTGTCCTACAAAGCTTACTGTATCTCTAAAGGATGGGCAAAMCACAAGAGTATGGACTGAGGGGGGTGTGGTATATTAAGGACTCATGTCAGAAAGACCGGGGAATTCTTYTAGCAACTTGCTGAGACCCCCAGTTAAGTTTGCCACTACCCACACTGCTGGGTAGTGGCAGTGTACTGAGCTTGCTCAGAGGTATGATGCAGGAATTAATATCCTTGCACTTTCCTTTGCCTCATTTGCTTAGTTGTGTATTATATACTCCACATGGGTTCTGTAGGGAAGAGAGAAATAAAGATGAGAGTAAAGATGAAAAGAGAGGACTGCCATTTTTTCCATGAAGAGCAGATTGCAAGAGTGTGGCATTTTTCCCACACATCTTGAATAGTTTTGGGCTTAGGCTTTTTGAGGAATTTTTAATTAATTTATTGTTTAAGTAACTGTAATGAGAAGAGCCYCTGCCACACTGATTCTAATGAGGATTGCATGTGCTCTGTGCCTTTCTCATTGTGGCCTGTATCATTTAAATATCTTAACCAACATGTGCTGTGGCAGATTTCACTTATATCTGCTTAAATTAAAGCTTGTCAGTTTAGGAGCTAAGAAGCATGCAAATATTTGAGAGAGGTTTGACATWCCCTGCTGAAAGCATTGCAGTAAATATCTGGCATCAATGACATTACTTGAGAAGGGTTAGAAATTCTTGCTGTGTTGTACAGGCTGGATATTCTGGACTTAAAGAAGAAAAATGTACTTCACCTTCTGTGTTCATAATTAAGGTCTCCACCAAAATTTCAGCTTGTTTTTCGTCTATATTTTCTCTGAGCAATATGTGACAGTTCGAGTTCCTGAAAGTTGCTGCTAGGAGAACAAACAGTCCCAATATCTCAGAAGTAGTCGGCGTAATAGCACGATTTAGCTGTAAAAGGAATGGCATTTCCTAATGTTCTCATCCCCGAGAAATGCAAGGGAAGATGGCGCTGATCTGGAAGAGGCTGATGGAACCTTGGATATTTGAACAGCTCCAGCCACAGATGAAGCTTAATTTCCCGTGTGCATGTATTTTTTCTTCTTACGGGTCACTGTAGCAAAACACCATACTACATGTAGTATGTATGGCAGTGTACAGCAYGCAAACTTTCCTGTGCTGGAAATTACTTGCTTATTGACACACTGAAGTCTAACTTGGGTATTGATACAGAGGTATTACACATCTAAGTTTAATCTCAATTGTAAAGTAATTGTAGTGGTACTTAGTTGGCCATTACAAAAGGGACTAGAACCCAAATATTCCAGTACCAAGAGAGAGTCCTTGCTACCAAATGTAGAGTGCTTTCTTTTCTCATACAGGATCAGTGAACATGCAGTAGGCAAACAATTTCAGTGCAGGTAGGATCATAGGATAATTCAGGTTGGAAAACGCCTCAGGAGGTCTCTAGTCCAACGTCCTGCTCTAAGCAGGATCAGCCATGAGGTGAGACCAGGTTGCTCAGGGCTTTATCCAGGTGTGCCTTGGAAACCTCAAAGGAGGCTGCACAACCTCTGGGCAATTCTGATTGTCCTCAGAGGAAAAAAAAAATATCCCTATAGGCAGTCTGAGCTTCTCTTGTTTCAATTTATGCCTTGTCTTCCCATCACGCACCACCAGAGCCGCTTGGCTCTGTCTTCTTGATGGACCTCCTTGCTCAGCAACAGGGTGCTCTGCTGACCGCCAGCTTCTGGTGACTGAGATGCAGAGAGGAGGCCCAGATGGTGTTCTGACATCTTAGATGGTATAAAGGCAAGTAACGGATGTTAAATACAGCATTTCCTCTTCCAAAGTCTGCGTATTGGTCTACTCCCTCAGTCGCATCTTTCCTTTCAAAGCATTTTTCTTGTTCAACCTCAGACTGGTGGGTTTCCTACTGTTCAAAGATTCTGAGAGTTGGGGGGAGGGAGCATTTTGTTTGATCTGTATTGGTTTATCTTGTTTGCAATTAGGCACAGGAAAAAMCACTTCCCACAGAGGCTTTCAGTGTCCCATTTTACACAGTTTATTCCCCATTTCCTTTAGGATCTGACTTCTAGCCATAATCATTTGTAGTTAGAACTTGGCTGTTTCAGGCTGTATTCCTTYAATATTTCTTATTTATTGTCAAACTTTTGTGTAAGTGGTAGTACAAGCCCTGAGCACATCCTGCTCTGCGTAGCCTCGTTGGAGCCACGGGAGAAGAGTCATGAACTCAGGTCCTGGCCCTGCTACCTGTTCATCCTCAGTTGTGTTGGCTCCAATTATTGTCCCGACATACGGCCCACTGTCATGTCCAGGTCACTAGCTTTGAAGGAGCAGTAACCTGCCCCTTCACCAACTGAGGTCAACCTAGGTGAAGGTCAGATCTGTCATGCAGAGGTATTTATAATTGGAGTGAACCTGCAAAGGAAGTGGTGGGCAGAACACTGGTGGGGAAGCTGGAGTTGACAGCTGAGCCAGCTTTTGTAGCCCTTGAGCTTTCTTGTAAGTGAATTTTGCTTTGTGTTTGAATTCGGGACAGGTTCAAGTGGAGGTGTTGTTCAGTCCAGCAGAAACCATATGGAGGATTGGGTTCCTTCACCCTAAAATGTTGTGCAACTCCACCTCTTCAACTGCACTCCTCCGCGCTGTGGGCTCACCTCTGTGATGCCCTCCCTTTCCTCCAGCTCGCCCAGTTTCAGGTCTGAAATAATCCCTATTGGAAGCCTTCTGTAGCACCAGAGTACTGAGTGTTTCAGGCCGACTGGTAAATCTTCACTTTTGGGATAAGAAGACTGATATATAGAAASATGAAATGACATGGTACTGCTCCCTGAGCTTTGCAGAACTGCTATTTACTGTTGCCTGGGCCCCTGTTAATTGAAAAGCTYAGGAGAGGCTCAGGAACTTCATACACTCAGGGTTCCTCTGCATTTTGTTCTCACAAAAAATTTGATTGTATTCAATTAATTTGTTCCCWCTGAAGAGTTGGACAGGCTTTCTCCAGCTTTGATGCCGCACATTAATACTTATGCATAAAACGGCTTAAAGAAAAGATGAATTGGTGAGTAGTCTGAAAACCTGAGGCACATTGCCCTTTTGAGTAATGATGCTGCATATGGAAGGGGGAGGGAAATATTGCCATAGGGTACAGGGCCTCTATGACCTGTTCATGGGTAAATAATTATTTAGAAAACATTGATTTGGAATGAAAAGTCAGCTCAGAGGCATGACGGTTATACAGCAGTCCATGGGGTTAATCTGGGAAGGTTGTGAAGTCAGTCAAAAAATCAAATTCATCCCTGAACAAAACTGCCCTGGTTAAGTTTTTATTTTGGAAAATAGAGAGAAAAACAAAGCAATGTTGATTGCTGTAGGTGGAAAAAATCATCCTCCAGGCTTGTGACATTTTTAAGCCACAAAATCTTGTACATCAGATGGATCAAGCCCAATGCTCTATATATGCACATGAACAATATCCTTTTGGGTGATGAGTGTGTAAGCTCTGCTAGAGTTTCCGGCACATGAAATACTTTAAAATGGATTCATCCAAGTCTTTATGACATGCTGYGTAAGCCAGCAAAGTGGGGTTGGAGAGTCAGGCAAGGCACCTGGGAAGGCAGAGGTCTCCCAGTAATCTTTATTATCTTGGATGTCTCCCTTTCTCGTCTCCTGTTTCCCAATCGGAAAATGAGGATAATGCCAAGGTCGGATGGACAGTGTCTGCTTTATTCTCAGTTTATAGGTTAGATTTCTTTCTAAAAAGACAGAGTTGGCTCAACTGCAGCCCTTGTGTTGCGTGAAAGGCTGAAGTAGCCAGTACACTTGTTCAGCCTAGTCGCGTTCAATGAACTACCACGGCCGCACCGAAAGGGTTTAGTCGCGTTCAATGAGAACTATCACGACTAGAATAACGAACAGTGCAATTTATTAAAGCAACAGATACACAGGTTCTTTTGGATTGCYRGTGATAGAAYCACTACAAATAAAGCTCATGCAAATGCCTAAGTATAAGTACAAACTACTTAGCTAAAAACACGTTAAAAAATGTAAAGTGACTCTATATAGAGATTTCTAAGTTTCCCGGGGAGGCACTTGGTATAACCAAGYRTTCGAATCTTACCCAAAGGTGTCCCGATGCGGGGGAAGAGAGGCTCAGCCCGTCGACTGGTCCCAGAAGTAGAGTAGTACACGGCGATGGTGTCTTCCCTAACAGTCTCTCTTTCGCACGCTACTTTTATATTATTTGTTGTCTTTCAGGTGGAGCTTGAGGGACTCGAGTCATACATACCTTTGTTGTGATTGGTGTARAACTTTCTCGCTTCGATTTAAAGGTATAGACCAGAAAAAATTCAGAGCGCARGCTCAGTGAGGCGGGGTCGCACCTCGGAGGCGGGTAGCTTTTGGGATGGAGGTGTGTTTTGGTATTATAATGTATTATAATGAAGGAAAGTTYGCCAAAAGGACAGCATTTTATCAAGAAATTGACACGTTGCCGACTCAGGATAAATAATGTGCAGCTTATCGGTACCGTGGTGTCTCTCAGTCTCCGTTTTGCCCCCCTTTATCTCACAGAGCCTGGCCGCGGTGTCTCCACTCCGCTCCATCCTCCRYACTGTTTCTCTCAGGGTCAGCACACCAAGCTCCCCYGATGYACTAACATCTAAGATTACAGGCCTATAGGGCTCTCGCAGGGACAAGGTCGAGGATAAGGAATGGAYTCCTCACATGCCAGCTGCACTGGACCCTGAAAACTTCRTCARTGCTGTTCCTTTCTTTAAAACATTAATATAAATCAGATCTCTAAGTTACCTCCAGCAATTATGCCACACCTTGTGAGAGGAAGATGGGTCTTCTTACCCTTTATATCCACGCAGTAGTGTCAAGGAGGAGGTGATTTCACAGAAGAAGTAGGCTGTGGCAGACAGGGAGGAGCAACCGCTCAGTAAGAGAGGCCTCCAGCCCAGTGGGCAGCTTGGGAGATAGCAGAGATAAGCAAGAAGCAGGCTCACAATCAAGTGTCTTTGGGATGGAAGAAGCAGTTTCACAGGGACCAGAAGGGACTATGCATGGCTTGCTGTGGTCCAAATATTGACTGAATTGAATGAAACCAGGCTAGAAGGCATCCTTGYAAGGATGCAGTGGGCAGGGAAAAAYTGATTTATGTTATCCATTTTATGGTGATTGTGTTTGACCTAGTCAGTCCAGTTTACACTGCTTTGAGAAGTTAAGGATTCTAATGTATATTCTAGTAAAATCCAGTTGTTTTACGTTCAAGAGCCTTTCTTGTCTCTTTTGAGGGGCTCTGGATAAGGGAGGTTTACCTGCCAAATTGGGATCTCATAACACAAGGATGCTCTTTCTTTGCAAGATGATTTGGGGTTCTTGGAGTAAAAAGTACCATAGAAGAGTGAAATCGTAGTTATTGAACTGCTGAATACTCACTCAGGTCTAGAAGCCCATTTCCTGCACTCATGTGCAGCTTCACCCTGCTGATGAGAGCCTTGCTGAATTCTGCAGAGATTGTAAGAAGTTAGTCCTTGAGGGTATGCTATTCTCCTCTGCTGATAGTGAATACAAGCAAAAGCAACAAAGATTCTGCTTGTCTTGGCTGAAGTGGAAATCTCTTCAGTCAATTAAACCATTAAAATTATCTTTTATTCTTTGATCCCTTTTTGATCCCATCTGTCCCTTTTTTATATCCTTTCTGATGCTGAAGTGAAGGCTCTTTGGAGACAGGGCCACCTCTGCATCTCTGTCTCTGGAGGCGGGCAGATCACCGCATGGTGCTGCTATGGAGTGGTTTCCATCAACTCCAGGTCCCAGTGGGGCATATAATTCTCCATAAATGGAGAGGCAACTTTCCAGGCTTTACCCAAAAGAAACACACAAAAGAAAATGTGTGATATATGGTTTTCTTTCTTTTGATCCTTTTTTCTGTAGATAGTGCATGTGAAATTYAACTTGAATAGTCCCAGTGAGATCCAGTTTATTAGCTCTAATAATGTGTCTTACAGACATAAACCTCCCTTCTTGCCCATTCCTGCAGAAGTCACTATACTAAATTCCCAGAATATAGTCTGAGCCTACACAGACATCAAGATCCCAGAACCAGGATATGTTGTTTATGTCGGTGGGAATTCTGGTATCTTATCACCCAAAGTCAGCTATTAATTGTAAGTAATAATATYCATTCTTATTAATTATGGCTATAGAATCATGTTGGACCGTCTCCATTTTTTAATGTTTTAGGCAGTGCTCCATGACACTTTGACTTGACCAACRTTTAGAAAAATGGCCTGTATGTCTTTTTCTCAGAGCAAATAAATTAATTTTTATGGAATGGCAGTGGAGGGTAGAACTGAATAAGCTAGCTGCAATGGAAACAGTCTTTCAAAACATTGGAAAAGTTAGACACTCGCAATAGCACGTGGTCTAATTTCCTGAACCTGTGAGAAAGGACATGAATTATTATATAGCTTACTACTGAACATATGCTTGCTTCCTCATGTATGTAGAAGGCAAGGGTGGAATATGTGCACGAGTCGGGTCCAGCATTTCTCATTCTGTCTCTTACAAGTTCAAAACCAAAGCAGACATTGTGAATGACAAAAAGGCACGCCAAGAAGTGAGCCAGAGCAACTTAGAGTGGTCTAGATGCTTCTAAACTGGACTGGACAAGAAGAAAAAGTAACTTTTGCTAACAGATACCTTTCTAATTTGTCAATAGCTTTTGTTTTGTTTTAAAAAAATCTTGTCAGAAGCTTTGGGGTTATATTTTTTCAGCGTGTACCAAAATGGTCAATGTTGTAATTTTGTGTAAGAACCGTACTCATCCACTTCTCCTCTGGCACGGCACTCTTCAATATTCCCGCACTCTTTTCACAACATCTCCAAATACGTTTACTGAAGCTTGAAGCAGGGGTGGGGACAAAGAGGGTGCAGTGGGGGTTTTGGGGGTGTTTTTGTTTTTTTTTAAAACAAAGAAACATATCCCTGAGTTTAAAACTCAGAAGGAATCTTGGCTCCTTTGAGGCAGCATCAAGGTGGGATCCTGCAAACATAGGTTCAGTTGCCATCTAGGGAATGTAGTGCATTCATGATTCATATTCAATTTACTGCCTTTACATGAAAGGATTCTGGATTTCAAAGCCTGATGGTGGGGTGACATTGAATACAAGATTGTGTAGCACTTTATAGAACTTTTCTTTTACTAGCAGCTCTATAATCACATTAAGTTAGACTGAAAATTTGAAATAATTCTTTCCCTTGAGGCCTAGGCTCTAATAATGGTAAAAATCTGTGAAATGGGATAAATACAATTCAATAATTATATTGATAAATAAAATGAAAATCAACTAATTGTGTCATTCAGTCAGTTGCCTGACTCYGTTGTTGCTGCCTTTCTGCATCAGCGATTGCTAAACTTTTTCTGTCACACTTCAATAAATTTAATTGTGCAGAATAAATGAGCTAATTTTTGAAGTCACAGGCTCTGTTTGCAAGATAAGGATGGTGATTTATTGACCTCCTCTAACTCTGTAAGTGTCACCCTCCTTTTTACTGACAATCATAAGAAGGGTTTTTGTCCCTGTTCACCCAGCGCCTTGCTAAATCCTACTTTGTATATTTACCTTCCCATTTCATTTTCTTGAAGTCACATAATACACCACAATAGACCAAAGGTCCCTGCTTCAGTTGGTGGCTATACAGACTATTCCAAGTGATTAGCAGAGCTCTGGGGTTTTTTTCTTTCTTTTTAATGCTATTTTCTTCTGATGATCATTTCATTCTCTTGATTTTGGAAGGTTGGCTGTTAAAGGGAAGTACAAGAAAAGGGGCATAGATGAATACCTGTTTTTTTCTGGAAGCTCTGGTCTAATCTCATTCATGAGTCATGAGCTCATCCACCCTACCAGGATGCGCACTCATTTCAGTGCTCAATCACATTGATAGCCTGACCATGAACACAGGAAAAAGGCAGATGTTAGGCATTGGACATGCCTCATGAAAAAATTGCCTGCTTTTTTAACTTTTGTTTCTGTTTCTTGGTTTTTGTGTTTAGATRCTGAGAGGACAAGGAGAAGATACTGGTTATCTTATCTGTTACATTACTGCTGCAATTTTGACAGCAATGGGTTTGTTAAACTGACATAAAGTGGTAGGAGTGAATAGGCTGCACCCTTTCTTTCCCACCTCTTTGATTTACTTTGATTGTGAGTTAGGTTTTTTTTAGCAAAACGTCTGTATGACAGCCACAACTACCCTTTTTCGTAAGGCTGGATCTTTTACTCTATTCTTTGAATTAAAGCCATAAAACAACCTATATGCCTATGAAAAGGGATGATTAGAAACTATGGTACAACTCTMTCTCTGTTGTAGCAGACAAATCAGTTGCCATGCTGTAGCAATATGACCCCTGAATCAAAAATCTTGGTAGTCTGTTGAGTCAGTAAGACTCTTTAGAGCAAAATAAAATCAACATCAACACATCAGCTGTGTCAGAAAATGGTCTCAAAGTTCTGCCTCCCTGCCTCTGGCAAATAAATCCAATAAATGAGAAGGATGGGGACACCTTCYTCGTATTACTAAATGGCTGCCTGCTGAGGTGCATAGGGCTACGCTAACCAAACAGGTTTCCATCTCAGTGTACACTATGTTTGTTCTTCACAGTGAGATTGAATCTACTTTTCTTTGACTATGATGCTAGGCAACATAGCAAGTCAAATATATATGAAAGCTATATCTAGACTTTGACAAACTTGGCCTCCTGGAAGCGCACAGCAMAGACTTTTTATGGGGCCAGGATTTCAGCTGGGCACCTAGAGCACAAACTGTGAGAAACCTTTTTCTCATGTTTTAGTTGTTATATTGGACCTCTTTCTGCTGTAATYTTCTTCTAAAGAAGACTTACAACCTTCTAAATATTTCCTGTCAGGTGTTGGCTAGGTGAAATGCATCCTAGGGAATTGCAGCTGGAGGAATCACAACATCCCACATACAGAGCAGTCCAAATTTCTGCCAAACTCTTCGCTGTGTCTTTAACTCAAACCGCTTGCACTCTTTGTGATTGATGCTTGTAGCAAAAGGCAGACCTAACCCAGGAAAGCCTGCTGCATCATGGCTCTGCCTTCCTTCAAGCAAAAACTTACGTCCCATTTAACAGCCTGCCCTGGGAGCTCCACACAAACCTAACACAGCCAGCCTTTGCATGAGATGATAATTGCTGTTMCTTCCCATTTTCACTGTGTAGTTGGTGTTTGTGCCTTGGTTGCTGTGGGTCGCTTAATTTAGACTATCTCAGGAACCTGTCAACCTGCACCTGGGCAATTACATTGATTTTTGGGGGAGTATGRAAGTAAATTAAACCTGAACAAAACTTACTCTTCGGTGAAGAAACCTTTGCCAACTTTAACAGGATAAAATTCTGCCAACATGTAATGTTTTATTGGGCTGTAGTGAAATACTTTGGAGAAAGATTTCCAGTTCATAAAACACTTCCAAAACATTGATTGACCTTATGTTTTGTGGGCCATTATCATTCTTCTCTTTGCAAACCAAGTTCCAATTGTTCTGCAGATTCCTTGCACCAAGAACAAGAATATAAAGTTTGTACTGAAGAGCTGGACCTTGTGGGGGAGGTACAGGAGATTTCTGAAAATGCTGATTCAGACCAATATTTCTAAARCCATTACTTCCACTGAAGGAGGACTGTGTACTTCCTCTGAAAGAGGAAGTCAGCAAACCCTTACAATAAAAGTAATGCTCATTTTTCAGTTCATTTTTTTTTTTCTGCTGTGACTTTTGCCAGRTCCTAAATTGTAAGTAGAGGAGTAGAATGTATTTTCTAATTAATCCGAATTGAACACATTCATCGTGCTCTGTAAATCATAATGCAGTTCTGCCCTTCTTTGTCCTTTTTCGTTGGTGGTCTGGTTATGTGGGTATGACTRAGAGTCGCTGGTCTGATCTGGAAGTCACTTGGCAAAATGCCACCCGCTTGTCACTCCAAGTCTGATTTACAGAYGAGCTGAAGGGTACAAGCTTTGGTGAAATATGCAGTCTGTAGATGAAACCAAAGTTAGGCAAATAAGGGCTCTTCATGAAAGCAAGCCTGTCTTCCCTGTTGCTGAATGTAGAAGTTGAACTGCCCAGGTGTGGAGAYAAATCAGAACTGAGTACAGAGATGAGACTTCATACTGCCTGGTGGAATTTAGGTATCTTYCTAAAATACCAGGCTTTTGGTTCATTCTGCTGAAGAAAAGGAAGCCAGCCCCATTATTGGGACAATGCATGGCCAAGGTCAGGGTTGAGGTTTGAGATCTTYCTGTGTTCTTTGATGTTTGAAAACTAACGTGGCAATAACAAAACCATCCAACTATGTAAAAATGGGGAGCTTGAGGGTGTACTGAAGCCCAAGCGAAAACAAATAGAAAACAATGTCTGGAGACAGGAGCCATTCTCTGTCCATGGGTCCCTGTATTGCCAGACCTCTTCCAGTCCTCAGGACAGACCTAATATGATTACATATTAGCATCCCCTACTTCACAAAATATGCTTACTGCAAGACACTTGTTTCCAGTTGGGATTTTTTTTTTATGTTGTAGTTTTGAGACTGCCTTGGAATATTTTATATAACATCAGCCACTGTGCAGATTTGTGTATTGTACTRTAATTACTTAAATAGGGGATTTTGTATGCTACAGCCAGTGATTCATGAACCGCAGGGTATCTGCAAAAACAGGCTTTCATTGGGATTATGGGATGTAAAATGCCTGAAGGTTTTTGCCTTTGATAGCAGACCTGACATTGCATCCACACAGGGTTTGTCTAATAAATTGTATTAGTGCTTTCCAGCATCCTGATAACTTCCTTCCCCCAACCCCTTGCTATTCTGAAGTGTTTTGAAAGAAAACTGGTTCTCTCTGAATTATTGCTGTGGCAATCATTAAAGTGTATGTTCAGCACGCTTGTTGTTGACCATGCAGTATAACAGAGAAGAAAGTTGAAAAGGTTCTTCAGGAAGGACTTAATATTTTGATATTTGCAATTACATGATTTCTAACAAGAAATAAAGGAGTTGTGGAAGCTGTGAGGAAAAGACCACAGCTGGATGTTCTCAATGTCTTCAAGGGGTTGTAGTCACTTATCTTCCATCAGTTAGGTAGCTAAGTGCCCTACCTGCTTTTGGAAATAGTCTCAGCCACTGAAGAAAATGGAGCTACTGTTTGATTTAATGTATTGTCTAGCTTGGCACATCAAATTATTTCAAGCCCATGAGAAGGAGGAGGACACGCTGATGACAGTGTGTTCACTCCTGTCTATCCCACCAATGTGTTAGACTAGGAATCCTTGCAGACACAGGTGAGTCTAAAGCTTCTTCCTTCTGTGAGATCCACCAAGAGCTGGGCAAGGGGAATCATAAATACATGATAATGGCTTGCTGCCTGATTAAAAATCTCTAATTTATCCAGGGGACAGCAGGTTTCTGGTGAAATTTCCTTGCTGACTTTTCTGTCAGCCCATTTCTAAACGTCTGTAGGTTTTGTGCCATAAAGACAGAAACAGAGTTGTTTTGTAGTTGCTTGTGAGTTTTAATTATAGCAGGCACAGTATTTCAGACATGCCGATGCTTGTTTTTATGTTGGGATCCACATGGCTGCATTTTCTTTCCAGGGGTTGGGAAAGATAATTTTCTTAGTCATATTTCTCTCAGATCTAGAGCTGTGCAGATAAAAAACAAAACCAARAAAACTTACTGCTACTAACTCCCTTCCTTCTGAAGTCATCACAGCTCAGGTAAGGAAGTTCAGTAGATAGCAAGTACAAGTCGGGGTAAGTAAAATTGCAGTGCGTGTTTGGTGCTCATGAGATTCTTCACTGACTTYTATTCCCATGCATATGGGTCATGTCAGCCATTAGCAGCAAGAAAATCCAAGGCCTCCCAATCTCCACCCTTCTTCACTTTTGGCTGTGCCTGTTTCAAGCTGCCTAGTGTGCAGCAGGTTGCTTGCTATTTTAAAAACTCACTAAAAATATGAGGGCAGCARGCAGTGTATATACAGACAGAGCTGAAATCCTCTGTTCAGCAGAGGTGCTTTGGGGTTAGGTGCTTTGTAAAGGTTTGGTTTTGGTTTTAAAGCCCTGCGTGCTTCCACTCTTGCTATTCTCCGCTCTGTTTTACAGCGCTTGGCCGTGCAAAGCGATGCTCCCAACCAGGGCATCGGAGGAGACTCAGCCCAGCAAAGCTGCAGAGCAGAACCCACTGCCACTGTTTTCCATATGTTCCTCCCTGTGGGGGCCTGACTGGACCTCAACCTGAGGAGGAAGCAGAATGGAAACTTAATGGAGAAGCGAGTCCCACCCCCAAGTATATGAAGCAGCCAAACTCTCTTGTTCTCATTCTCCCTGGTTTTAGCATGTTTCTGTCCTGGGGGGTGGGGAGTGTGTGTGTACTAGAGGCAGCACGTTCATCTCTTGCTCTGCCTAAGTCCGCAAAAACATCTCCTAGTGCTCGGCCTGAATTTGCAGCCCTTCAAAAGAACCTTCCCCTATTTCCTCTTCTTTTTTTTTTTTTTTTTTCTTCTTGTTTTAAGTTAGTTCACATTGATGAATCATTTTAGAAATGTTCAGGGCTGGGATTGTGAAACCTTTGCTGGCAAGAATTTTTCCCCTGGAGTCAAGGAGACTACTCATTAGCATGACTACTTGCCAGCGTGAGGGAGGGATTCACAATCTGGACGTTTGTAGTTTTAAAAATATGTCTCTATTTAGCTGATTTGAGCAGCTGAACAGGGCTGGTTATGGAAATCAGACTAACAGGCTGTCACACTCGGGTGTTTTACTTCAGAATGCATCTATGGTGAAATAATGTATTTTTACATAACACACACATTTAAACAGTATTTCAGTTGTCTGACTGGTGTCTTCAGTCTTACTTACAAGCATTGTGTGGTACCCTTTCAGCATAAACCAAACCGAACCCTTTGTATTAAATCCCTCTCTATACCCCTCTTAGTTTACACACGGTGTAAAAATGTATGTGGGTCAGTATTGACAGGAAAGCCGTTTATGGGCCAATTACGCAAATCTCTCAGAATCGGCGGGTGCTTGCAGGACACCTGGTTTTGAGCACAGTGGGTGGAGGGGGTAGAAGATGAGGAGCTGGGTARGGTTGTGTCTGCAGGACATGAAGGTGGCACAGCTGTACCTCTTGTTCCTGCTCGCAAGAAACAAAACTCCAAGGAAAGGAGTCTGGCTCTCTGACAGAAAACCCTGCGTTTTATATTACACCGGTTCCCTACTGTGAGTCAGTCACTCCCCCTTTTTTTCTGAGGACAAGTGAAACAATTCTGCCTCTGCTCTGCATGGCTAACAGCAGCAGTGACCTTCAGGCTCGCCACTTAAAACCGGTGTGGGATCATCCCAGCGAAAATTCAACACAATGCCATCTTTCCCTTTCCCCCCACGCTTCTCCACCCCACTCCGCTGCGTTTACTGCTCCGCATGGAGCACGGCCAGCACAGCCGGACAGCCTGGGCTGCTGCAGCACAGGGGTTCCCTCTTCTCTCTGCATCTCCCTCCACCTTGCACAAAGCTGACAGGGGGATTTTTCACCTCCTCACTTTCCTTTTTTCCTCTTTGATTAACTTTGGACCAGATGGCCAGTCCCCAATCTCTCAGCATGCATTTGACTGACAGGAGCCTTTGATAAACCTCATAAGAATGAAGTCATCTTCAGGTCACCTCCTCTGCCTGGCCTTTAGCATCCCGCACATACCACCATTATCTGCTGAATAGGAGACAAAGGAAATTAGCTCCAATTTCCTATCATCCCCATTATTTCCACACTGATTTAAACAATGAGGCAATGAGATGCCCTTCACTTTCCTTCGAAAGGTACAAATGTCAGCTGTTAAGAAATGCAAACAAGAGGGTTCCCATGTTAATGGATGGGCTTCTTTGTAAAGCCATGAAGTGGTAAAGTGTATTTATTCACCGTCTGCCTGGAAAATGCTTAACACACYTCTAAACAAATTCTTTAACCGCTTTTATTTTATACACAGTGCAGAATGCTTGAGAAGCCTCGTTTTGGTCTGGATATATATAATGAGGTGATATACCACTCTGTTGTTTTTTCCATATGAAGTTATCAGAGCTTCATTTGAGACAGTCCTGAACTGAAATCTTGGAATCCAAATTCCTTGATATGCAAAAATGTTTAGCTGTGTATGAATCCAAGTACTGAGATGTAGGAAACTACCTCGAATTTCAAGTGRGGAAAGAAATTCGGATACTCTGGACAGAGGACACAAGAGCGTGAATCAGAACAGAATCTCTCCAGAGTAGTTACCTCACATCCACTTGGCTATTAACCTTTTATCTGAGAAGAGAAATAACARTACACCATAAGAATTGTTGTCCCAGGGGTATTTTAAGCCAGGCATGCTAGAAAATATCTTTAAAAATACTTATTTTTATGAGATTTCTTTCCCAAGATTGTGGTCTTCCACTTGAGTTGATTTGACTGGCAGTTAATTCTGGCTTTTTGGCAACTGAAAGTATTTGAATGTTTTGGGCGCTTGCATGAAACCATTCTCCAGATCACTGGCACACCCGCATACATTGCAGGAGATTAAAACAGCAAYGATCTCCAAATTAACTCTTGGGAAAAGTTGTCCATAGACTGTCAGGTCAAGAGACTGGCGAGCAATTCTGACCACCTGYTATGTCAAGTTGCTAGACCTTGGCTTCCTGTACAGTCAGTGGGGAAAAAAAGTCATCTTGGTACCCAAGTTAGGCACGTAGAGAAGTCAGTCCTGCCTACTTGATGCATTGTGACTGCTGCTCACAAAACGTGGGAGTCTGAATCACTCCTTGCTTGTTGACCTTAGATGCCATTGTAGCGGGGGTTTCTAAGTTAGGTTCTTACCTTGGGCAGCCTGAACCTGGCAGTGAAAGTGATGGTCTGTGAAGGCCTTTCTGTTGTTTTAGAGTCTTACGTAGTGTTTGCCACATACCTTTAGCCACTGATAAAGGCTGGTCTTTTTCTTTACAGTGTTATCACAGGTACCTGCACTTCACCAGTGGCAGAGAGAATTCTGATGATGATCTARGCTGATGTATGCTTCTGGGCACACCTGGCTAGCTTCCACCATGAACTCTGTGTCTAGAGACTGGTGTCAGAACTGGAGCGTAAGAAGACATCTAGGTTTTAAATAAAGACCCTCTCCATATGAATTCAAACATATTCTTGCTGCTGGAGGAGGACGTTAATATGGAAGTCAGGTAGCACCTTTCTTTTTTTTGCTTTGGGAGAGTCTTTTTTATGGCTTCCCTTACYAGTATAAGAAGATCCATATTGTGGCACTGCAGTAAAGGATTCCCATTCAAAGCTGGGCAAATAAACTTAGCATAAGTCCACTAGTTGAGATTGGGCTTGAGAAAAGTAAGTTAAGCCTAATTAATGGAAGTATTCATTCTTCAACCATTCCTGCAAAAATSAAAAGAAATGTTTTGCTTCTTTCGTCTTTCTAGCTGAAAAGCTTCCAGTGTGGCCTGCACCATTAAAAGACTCCAGCTGCTTTGCAATTATACCTTGTTCCTCTTTCCTCTATATTCCATCTTACAGTGGTGAATCTTCAATCACCACAATTTTGGTGGTGCTGACAATAAAAGGACGGTCTTCTGACAGCTCTGGAGAACCTGTAATTCATGTTACTTCTTGAAGTATTTGACTAGCTAACAAGAAAGGCCAGATGCTTGCTTCTATTTATCAAGTCTCCCCTTTTCCCTGCTAGTGTTTCTACCTTGATAATGACTGACTGTCATCAAGCTGCCTTTTTTCTGACCCCTTGACATCAAGCYGGTCAACTGACTGAAGATGGGCCCTAGGCTTAGCTAGCTAGAACATGGCCTAGTCTTGGGTTTTACAGGAACAGATGGCTTCTGCCCCTGTGGTCAGCAGCCTCGGTAGTATTTTTAAGACATCTGAAGGCACCTTTGCACTGGTAAGGGTGGGAAGCTCAACACATTTCCATGCATCCTGCTTTCTGATTGAAAGGTGGAGGAATTGAGCTTCTGGCAGTGGTTRTGAGTTTGGCAGCCACAAAGCTTCTTTTAAAGACCCTGCTGTGTCAGGGTGCAGATCAAGGTGCAAAAACATTCCTCCRAAGAGCTTATTTCCTTAGATAAGGAAGACTGAGTTGTATGGAGCTAACCTGTGGCAGGGACCGAAAGCTGTCTGCAGTACTAAGTATTTTTTTTAWGCACAATTCTCTCCCACAATTTGTTTTTCACATACAGCCTGTCACTMCTTGAGGTGTTTGGCTGTCCATCTCTGCAGAAAAATGGACACACCAAAAAGAAGGACAGATATACTGGCACCAACACAGTTTGACTTAGGTCACTTTACAGTAGATGCTCAAGTCAGTCTGAAGAAGTAAGAACATGGCAAAAACTCTAATCTCAAGGTTTTGATTTTGTTTTTTTTTTTAAAGCATAAGTATCAGCTATCTGCAATTCAAAGCAAGAGGTGAGGGTGGGGGGGCTTATGCTTCCCATTTTGCTTTTAAGAAGGTTACAGTGAAAGCTCGTGATTGAATATTTTGCATGGAACTGCTTATGACAAAGACAAAGATGAGGGGATTGTCAGAGTGCTATGAAAAGAGAGCGAGAGAAAGAGAGAGAAAGATCTATGTTAGATTTTTAAGGTATATTTGAAAGAATGAAATTAAAAAAAATGCTTTCAAATCCTCAGGGACTTTCCAATTTATCAAGAAAGACACATTCTTCGTAATGAAAGGTTACTGACCTTCATGAATGTGACAGTTCAATTACAGCCCATTCATATGCAGAGCAGCCGTTGATAAAGGATTTAGGAAATGTGACTAGCATAGCAAAAAAAAAAAAAGGGGGGGGGGGAATGTCTAGAAAATTATTTTTTATTGTGRAGCAAGAAATATAAATAAGATTCAGTCAGGTAGTAGAACCTTTTCTTCTCTGGCCCAGCAACCCATTAGATTTGCTTCAGTGAATACATTGACTTTTTCCTCTTCTTTTTCTACTAATATTTCTGTCTTTTTAATCCTCTGAACTACTAAACCTAACAAATCATAAAGCCCTTGGGGTGCTGAGATGCAGGGTTTCAAACATTTTTTCCCTCTGACTGGCAGAGAAAGCTGGAATGTGTCCTAATGTTATTTTAAGTGCTTGACTAGTATTTAAACTCTTAAATGGATGGAAAGTTAAAGCAGCAGCAAATGCACATGCACATACATGTACCCCCCCCTTCCCTTTCCTTCCACCTTCTGCTCCCCCCGCTTCCCCCCACACACTGAGCTTGGCCTCTCCAAGGCTGTTAATAGCCAAAGCAGATATTGGCTAGACTCTGTGGAGCCAGCCTTCAGCCAATGGAGGGTGACACCTGTGAGCTGATGTTTGTTGAACTCCTCCAGGTGTAGGAAAGATGCTTAAATTGACATAAGGCAGGAGCTGTAAAAACAGGCAAGTATGTCACTCAYGCATACAGCTCCCTGGAAGATCCCAAGGCCAAGTTGTTGCGAAACAACTAGAAAGAAAGAAAAACGTTTCACTTGCTTTGAAATAATTCCAGATTATCTGTTTATCTATCCGCATGCACACACACACTAATGGATCTAGGCCTATCCTCACTGTGCACACACGAAGTATGCATAGAAAATAACATGAGGCGTGTGTCCCTACATATACACATACAAACCCATCTGGTATTTTAAGGTGGTAGCAGGCTGAGCAGTTGTCGAGCTAGATGAGGGCAATCCTTTGCTTAGTGTAAGCTCTCACAGGTGGTCCCAGATGCAGCAGCTGTGGTAGAAGTTTAGTGCCCACCTTTATTTACGTTAGGTCATGATTATATGGAAGGCATTGTTTTCCACGGACCAGCAAACAGATTCTTGACTTTAAGCAAGTGCTCAAGTCCAAGTGCAATCAGACGGCTGTGAAGAAGTGCTAAAACTGTCCGGAGAAGTCAGAATCAAAAGACATTTCCTTGACCTCCACTCAGTATCTGTGAAATGGCATGCATGTTTCTGAGAAATGAGAAGCTCGGTTAATTGGTGCTCCACCCAGATAGAGGGCTGAAATTTTCCACACTTTTCAGACTGGGAAGAACTGCAGGGACTGAGACTGTGAGATGACTGTTCTTCCTAGCGGAGCAACTGCAGGGAGAAGAGGCCMGTGCAGAATATTTTTCTACGTCTGTTATGGCCGATTATGGTTTCTGGGAAGCCAGAACCACTCTCAGTACTTCAAGCTGCTCCATTAGATGTCTGTCTTCCCTGCCTAGTTACCTTCTCTGAGTAAATTTCAAGACCTATCTCTAGTAGATGTTTTGAGCACCTTGCTTACTGGGTGCTGAAATGTGCATATGTTCTCAGGAAAGTCCTGAGGGGCGTGTTCTTCAGGTCATGAGATTTTTCATCAGTAATCACCCATTGGTACTGACTGTTTTGCAGACTCTCAGCCTCTGTTGGCTCATTTCGGTTTAGATGATCATTGCAGAGGAAAGGACACTTCCTCGTCCTTAGTCTAATTTTAGATCAAGGGCTGGCATGGAATTGGCTTTGGCAGCATTGAGTGATAATGTCTTATAGTGATGTATACAAATAAAGTMATAAATTTGTCTTTATTGGTTCTTCCAGATGACTTTGAAATGCATAATTGTAAGGTATTGAATTATGGAAATCATGGTAGAAATTACCGAGATCCCTTTGGAATGGTCACATTCTCGCTTCTCTTTTAAGCAAAAGTTCATCTGATCAAAGGGCTTTTTAAGGCAGTATGCTTTGTTCTCCCTTTTGTTCAGCACGTACCTGAGACTTTCAGGAGAGGGTTAGGAGGCCCCAAGAGAAATGAATCCAATACATTCCTGCAAGATCTGTTTCCAAGAAATCTGTTGATGCAGTRTAGCAGGCAACTCAGCGTCTGTTTTGGACACCCTGTAATTTTTCATATGCTTCTTGCTTTTCCTGGTAGTATGCTGCCCAAGATTGCACCAGAATCTCTGGGCAGGCTCTAACAAACATCTCCCCTGTCACAGCTTTTAGCTGTCTCATAGTGTGACAAGATTAGAATCAAGGCCCTTTGAGCAGTGGAGAGGAGCTTCCTAGTAGTACGCTTGCCACTTGCTTTTAATGTTGAGAAGAAAAACAAGATAAAGGGATTGAAAATGTTGACAATTTTGAAGTCCAGAAAACCTCTTTGGAGTCTGTCTGTGCAGTTAGATTAATTGTAGGTAGTGTCCCAATCCAGCAGAACAGTTAAACACTGAAGCTGGAACATTATTTTATCTGAAATGAGGACTGAATTGATTATATTTAAAATTGAGAGAGTACAAGAACTAATCCAAGTACATTCTATAAAATTCCCTATGTCATTCCTCAAATATGTTTTCTGCAACCTGCTGTAGTCTATTTGGACTATGATATAAAGAGTTTACTGGAAGTCATCTGGGATAACCTTTCTGCAATGTTTTGTCTTTGCCTCTTGTAGATAATGCATGCCATCCATTTTTTTTTTTTTCTCCTAAGATCCACAAAACAAGACTATAAAACATTTGGCACAGAAAATCTTTATTGTCTTTTGAAATTAGCCTTCATTTTCACCACTAGTAAAACGTATTTAATTTACTTCCAATGGCCAGTGGACAATTTGATCAACTCTAATTTTTAGATCATGACAGGTTTTAATATTAAAATTCAATTAAAAGCCATCTTTACCGAATGCAAAATAATAAGAATAATTATCGGTACCAGCATCATGAGAACATTTCTGATCACATTTGCTTTCGTTAAAAATACCGTCTCTGTTTTCTGCTTACATTTAATTGGCAGGGTTCCTTTAAAGTTTACTCTTGGCCCTGAGACTTGAGAGTGCAGTCAGGCATGTGGCTGAGAGCAGTCCTCATAGGCAGGCTGCATAACCTCACCAGCTAAAGCTCACGGGCTACGAGGGGGTCGTTCACCAGGGGAAAAAACACAGTCCACTGCCACTCAAGCTAGCATGAACTTTACATACTGTATGCCTAAGGACATACAATAAGTCACAAATACAAAGATGGTTTTATGTACTGTACTTTTCCGTAACAGACTCTTTCAGGATGAGGACTTTGTTTGCAATCAGTGCAAGTTGGTTGGTGACTCCTGTTAGCTTGCTGGTTAAGGCAGGTTCTCCCGAATCAGTTCACATGGAAACCAAACTGCACCTGAGCAAACATTGGAAGGTGGGGAAGGAATTGCTTTCAGTTTGCAGCCACAAAAGTTAGAGTGACTTATGCATGTTCCAGTAGGAAAAACTTTCTCTCATGGCCGATTGTTTGATAAGGTATGGCAGGAATTAATTTTAGTGGGGCTAGGAAACATGAATTATTGTATGGCTGGCCCCCTTCTAGCTGAATTTAGAGGTATATCTGGAGGAAAAATATTAATCAGACTCTGTCTCTCAGTTGCTCTGATGCCCTCAGTCAACTGCTATGAGATAGCATACAGGAAAGCATTTGCATATATATTCTCTAGACACCAAAAAGAGTAAGCAAACAGATGTACGTGACAGTCCATGTGCTTCTTACGGTAGGCTTAACGGTTTCTAGTCTCAGTTTCAGCTCAGCCTGGAGAGCATCAGGAACAGAAGAGCAGGTCAGCGTGCAAAAGCACATTGTGGCCAGCCCAGCAAAATGGCCTCTGAAAGAGACTCTGACAGTGTACTCTGAAAGAGAGCTCATCCCATTGATAGTCAGTCACTGGACCAAGCTGTTGACGGATTTCCTTGTGTGAAGTAAGGGGAGAAAAAAAAAAAGTTCCTTTTCCAAGCAGATGTGATGCACTACCAGTGTGTGCTAGCAGTCCTCTTTCACTTAGGCATAAATTCTTTCAGGTGCTGCTCATTAAAACTGGGGTGAAGAAGATAAAGGCCTGCAAGTTGTCTGTCTTAATATTATCTGTCTGGCCTAGCATATACTCTACATGTTAGGGCAGTGGCTGCTCGGTCTCGTGTCTCACAACGTATTGATAGTAAGGACTGGATCCAGACTTGGCTCATATCCAGCAAATGTTACAACTATATGTGTATATATCAAAATTGAAGTATTTAAACAGACCCCAACTCTGGCATATCAAAGTGTCTAGAAAACACATTTCTTCAAAAGGGCCTTTTCTACTTTGGAAGAAGCAAGAAAAATAGTAATGGGCAAGATATATTACAGAATCTGGGCCTCAGTCCAGGAAAAGCACAAGTTTCCAAGATCCTCACATTTTTACATTATGGCCTATATTGAGGTCAAACCTTTTTAAGGTGCAGATTTTTCTTCTGGGTGCTTGAAGAGGAAACAATGTGGGTTCATTTCCGTTTGGTGTGTAAAGGAATCCTGTGATATTTGTTTTTTAAAAGGTTGCGGCTTCTTTTTTATTGCTAGGTTCTATTCTTGTCTTGTCTTCTGGTTTGCAGTGAGTCTTGCTGGAGCTCTTAGGGCTGAGCATTGTGGATCCCTCCTTGAAGAGGAAGGATACTGAAACTTTAACAGACTTTCTCCAACATGCTTTTTAGCAATCAAAGAAAGCCTATGAAAGCTTGAAACTCCTGAGTCTTTGTTCATTTAAAATAGGTTTTGCTTTCATTGTATCTCATAACCCTACCAGTTTTCCAGTCCTCCAGAGTCTCACTATAGCAATGAGATAAATAAAGCATGAATTGCTATTGTCTGAAAAGAAGGCMCTGGGAAAAATATCTCAAAAATAATATTAATAAAGAAAAAAAGCTGAAAAAATATCCTATCCTTTTGTATACAATAGGGATGGCCCTTAAAGATTTTTGCAGGGTGAAGAAAAATCCCCTCAGTGGGTTCAGCAATTCATCTCTTCCGACCACAGTAAGGCAGGGTGCAGCCAGGGGACCGCTCTGCTCCAGGAACCATCCCCTTGGAGAGCAAACTGGCATCGGCACAGGTCGGTATCCAAGGCTGCCTCCCGATCCCTCTCTTGGGTTCCCTTGAGGGAAGTGCTGAGGTGACTCTGGACCAGGACTGTGTTCAGCCTGCCAGGGCAGTTGGTCCTGCCCTACTGGTTTGTACCAGGTAAGAGCTATAGCAGGTATATTATATATTACTGTCTGCCCTTGGCCTTGCTGCGTAGACACTGATGAAAACCCTTTCCACTCGTCCCCCTGCCTGCCACGGTTAATCCTAGGCACCCATTCTTTTTAACGCTGCATGTGGGTACATGCAAATGTCATTACTAAGATGCCTTGTTTGGGTTTAACCTACTTTCTATTTGTCTTTGAATATAAAGGAGCCCAAGGGATTTCATACTGGGGCACGTACTGACCATTCAGTGGTGCTATTAAGAAAAGATATAATGGAGATGCACCTCTTTCTAGCCAGTCAGCTACGTAGTATAASACTGATGCTACTTTCATGTTTTTTGTGAATCACTGACAAAGTCAGTGTCAATCTTATGAAAGAAGGTAACAGTTTCAAATGGCTGCTCTATTATACATTAGTAACGTATGCGTCCACTGCACAGGCTTTGTCTGCACACAGATACCGTTTGAACATTTGCGTGTAYTGACGGTCTGACAGATGGATAACACGTTGGACCTACCACGTATGTGCTGTGCAAACGCCCGTACGTCCGTCCCGAGCTCATCCAACCTGCTGTCTGTGTGGGCTGGCTGTTGGCGCGGTGCAGYTGTGTTGGCCTGACCTGGCGTGGGAAGCGCTGAGCTATGTTCCTCGGTGCGTGCAGCGKGGCTGAACGTCTGCAGCCTACTGAGAAGCCAGTTACCGCTCTTGCTCTGACCTGTCTGCGGGGCAGCCAGCAAGCCTAGGCAAATGTCCCAACGCTTCTTTTCAGTCAGATTTCCGGGCAGATAAAAGAGGGCACGTCTGGTGAAACTGGACCCTAGAGTAGCCTTAGTAATCTGRTAGTTCTTGGCCTCCTGTCTGACAGATTAATTCACTGTTTAAGGAGTCTTCTCCTATGCGGTTCTGGAGTGCCACAGAACTGGTCTGCCTTTGCTCCATGCATCTCCTCTCCTGCAAGGGAAGCCAACAGAAGGGGCAAAACTAACAGAAAATGGGTTGTCTCATAATCCCCAGTGACTGGAGTAGCCCTGCARTCTTGCTAGAGACACCACAATTTGTAGTGAAAGCTGAAGTGGTGCGGAAGAGTCAGTCCTTGGGTTTCAGTCCTGGGCACTTTCCAGGGTGAACTCTGTGCATTTCCACAGAGACSTCGTCATTTCCATGTTGTTTTCTGGCCTGTTCTTGAATTAAGTGGTAGCCATTGATCTCAGCGTCTCATACTGAGAAACTTGGGAAGTCCGWGCCTTCTACTCCTGCCTCATATAAACACTTGCTTCATATACAATGAAAGATAAGGGCTTTATTTTTTTCTGCTAGAGAATGTGTGGGTAGGAAAACATCCAATCTGTCAAACTCTTCATGACTAATAAATATTAACTGCTTCAAGTCTTCTAATTATCTCAATTTTTTAAAATCTGTGGCCAACTACTTAAATATTTAACCATCTGCCAAAAAGCACTCTTGGAGGTTTATTCTACAACATACAGGCAATGTTGTTGAAAATGGAAACTTTTAATACAGTGTCTAGATGAATATGACATTGATTTTTTTCTTAAGTCGATAAAGATAGTGTGTTAAATTTTGTCAGGTTCTCCACATAATGACACCCCCAGTCTCCTCTAAACATTCCTCCATTTGAACATGCCTGAAGATCAAATTGGCACAGAAAGGCTGAAAAACTCCCTGTTAGGATATTGAACAGTTAGTTAACCCATGTTGAACACAATGGAGCTAGCCACAGGATATGCCCATTGCCTCTTCTATGTGATGCAATAACTAAACGCAGTAGGATGCATGCAGAATAAGAATAATGATACTCATTTTCAATTCAAGCTTAGCAAAGCAGATGTATACCAGCTGGGCTCCCAACTCATGGTCTTCTCACTTTCACTTTCTTTTGCATTCTTTGCTTCTCTTGATCTGGCAATGTTTGTAAGACTGATGCCTTGGGGGAAAAAAAGAGAGCGAGAGACTTTGAAATCCCAGGCAGCAAGCAGGAACAATCCAGACAGCAGGTGATATTTCAAAGCTTCAGGTCAAGATGAGTCATCAAGCCCTGAGGCCTTATATCCCTTCAGATCCCCAGAAGTCTTCTGAATTCCAGAAGCTTACTGACCTCTTTAAAGGTAATAATGAATAATCAATACTGTATTTGATCCCTTGCATGAAGGTATTACAACAAATGGCACTAGATCTTTTGAAAGGAAGAATAACATTTTGATCTTACATTGTAAAATTGCCATGCTCAAGACTACCTCCTGGCTCATATGCTTAATTATGTAATGACATCCAGCTGGACTACAAAGGACTCTTGCAGAAAGCCAGGCTCCTCTGAGAATAAAGTGTCTGATAGAAAATGTTTAGACTCTGRGATCCTCTGACACAAAATGATGTTTCTGAGGAGGATCCTATGTCGTATCATTTTTATGGTGTTCTGCTTAGGACAGAGCAACCAAAACAAGCCCATTCTCAAYACAAAAGACACTGATTTTTTGGGGAGGAAGTGACCTATGTAAGGTCAAACTTACTTCCCTTCTTTCCCCTTGTCCCTCCTTTCCTACCAATTATACTTTCCCTCCGTTGTTACATTAGAACTGTCTTGTGAGACAAAAGGGAAAGTGGCATCAGCTTGAGCTGTCCCCTCACTGGTCAGRGAAAGTAAAAATGTCTTTTGGCTATGGAATAAACTGTGTTGTGTTACAGATATCTGAGCACACATGGACTAGCGAAACTGCATTTGCTACCCAACCAAGGCAAGGAGCCCTGCTGAATTCAGGAAGAAGTCCTGGAGAGGTGACTGCCTCCTTTCAAGATGTTGGGGTAGTATTTAATTTCCTTTTTCTTTTTTCTCTCCACCCGCACCCCCCCCCTCCCCAGCCATGAGAGCTCTGAAGTGCTCGTTTTATAAGTTAGGATCCCCGGGATGCCTGCCACATTGGCAACTGTTTCAGTCTGAATTACATGTGGGACTTGCGTGTCTKTCTTGTCTTCTGGGCTGGGATATGTACATCTTTATTGGTTTATTTAACAGTTGCCTCTTGTACATAATGAAGTGCGAAGAGAAACAGTATGTACAGACCTGGGTTTGGAGCATGAGACTGTAATATCGTCACTAACAGTGCACCAAGGGCATACTACAACACAAAACCTCTAGTATTGATCCTGACATGGACCTCAAACCATCCATGCCAGTAGCAAAGGCCATTAGTGGAGCTCTGACTCTGATTGTGTGCTGCATTAATGGCTGAAAGCTCTTCATTCAGTGAAGAGGCAGAACAGCTTTGCTTCAGATCATTTTTGGCTGTTGAGGACAAACGATTGAATGATGCTTCACAAGCAGCAGCTTCACAGGTTGTCCGGATGAAGAGTCTTGCTTTTATTATCTTTAATGTGATTAATGATTCTGTGCTGTGTTTATGAGGTACAGCAATTACTTGTAGGAGATTTTCTTTATTTTCTATTCACTGTGCTTAGCACTGACTAGGTGAAAGTGAAAATGTATTGTTATGACTCTTATAGAGATTCCTAAATTCAAATCAAGAGAGAAGAGTCTCTTAAGATGATCAGAGACCTACCATTTTCTTAAGTCTTAGGGATGGAAGGGCTGACACCAACCCACAATCTGCTGGAGTCCTCTTAAATCAGGTCTCAAGCATGCTCTGCTCTCCCAGTCCTACCTCTCACTTGAGTGAAGTTTGCATCCATATTGCTGTTAGAAGCAAATATGTATGGAGGGAGGTATTACATGGTAAAAAAGTATAGCACAGGAACAAATCCTAACGTTGGACCAAAGCTCCTTGGAGTTGGTGGGGATGTGTACAGTGACTTGTCCTCTGGCACTGTTAGCTTGAACCTATTTGTCCTTTTCAGCTCCTGTTCAAAGACAAAGGCTCCATCGTTATTACCACTCTTCACTGACTGTGCTGTAATCTAAGCTTTATTTTAGCCTTGCTCTTTTCAGTTACTTGATTCYAAAGTTATTCTTTCCCTCTATACATACTAGTCAGATCATTTTCTGTGAGTATCCCAGTTCAACGGGATCTTCCAAAAGGCTATCTTTCTGAAGGATAGGTGTGCAAGAAGAAAACATCATAATCCTAGAAACAAAATTATAACAGAAGAAGAAGGAAATGTGAAAGATATCTAATATTTAAGCTGTAATACTTCATAATCATATGTTAGTTTTCTCCTGTTTCTGAATATGCTCGTTTTTTCTTGCTTTTCAGTAAATTCTCCTATTCACTGTTGGGCTTTGTGTGTGTACATTTATATATATGTATCTATGTATTTGGGGGGGGGGGTGTATATATAGAGATATATGCCACAGTTTGCTTTAAGGTAAATTTATAGCAGTTGTTGACAGCTGAARCAATAAAAGGAGGGAAATTAATATATAAAGGAACAGAGTTCCTAATGGTTCTATAAGGGAACAGTAAAGGAGCTTGTATTGTCTTTCTATTTCATAGAAAAGTCCATCACTGTGCATTTAATAAACTCATGAAAGTTGGGACACCGAAGTGGTGGAATGCATTGACAATGTATGCAGCCCTCTTTCAACTGGTGATGGATTTTCTGTAGATGGTATCAGTAGGCGCAGCAGAAATGAGATGCAGTGTATTCCTTCCCTGGAAGAAAGCTGCGGCTTCTGAGTTCTGTGCCTGGAATTTTTGACTCTTTTTCTTGCTTTGTKAGTCTGGTGATGCTATCAACTTCATGAGAGCTTTTGTTTAGGGTTGTTTCCTCCCCCCCCCCCTCATTTTCCTTCCACTCCCCCAGTCCTCAGTATTTCCTTTCATGCTTTGGCTGAATGTAAATGAAACTTTCTGACTGCCAAGAGCAAGCCTATAAATAAGCATAACCAAAGCAAAACTTCATTTAAATGTTAAACAAAAACTCTGGTCTAATCCTAGCTTAGTCATGCTCTCTGGGGTTGTCAAGTTAGTAGCAACATACTAGTTTTCCTGCATGTGGCAACCACAGTGACAGCAGCCTGGTACAGAAACATCCAGGAAGGTTTAAATTAGTTGAAATGCTGGTAGCGGTCAAGTTATGGCAACGCACAGTACTCAGSACACGTTAATTATCCATACGTTTTCACGTAGGTTTGCTGAGCTCTGTGTTGACACAACTAGTGTTGGTTCGCAGGTAGTTTTTATGTCTAGTTTGGGGTATGTCCTAGCCTGCGCTACACAGCAGCCACCATATGACTGCARTTTAGACATAACTTCAAGTACTGTCAGCAGGCTTGCACTGAAAGGGCCTTGCTGTTATCCCATCTCCCGGGGAGGTCAGTGTGAAGGAGGCAAGGTGACAAAGTGGGAGCGTCTCAGCCTGTGATCAGGGAGGATGTATACTGCAGTCCTTTTCAAGCAAGCTTGCTCGTAGAGCCCGTTTAAAATATCTGTAAGTCCAGATTCAAGGACTCAGTTACGATTAAGGCCCTCATCTACTGTCTATTAAAGACTTCCACTGACCAAGTGGGCAGCTGGAAGAGTCTGAAAAGCCAGAGTCTGCAAGTAAATAGTACTTTTCCATGGATGATACCTTTGATTTCAATATTTACATCCTAAATCACCATTCAACCATTTGAAGGCTCTGACCCAGATGGCTCTACCCMTCTTGAAGGTCTCTTTCCCAAGAGATAGCCTTTCCCTTCTCTGTGATTAACTGTCAAAAAACGTATCAGGCTTTTCTCCCATGTTGCCTAGTCATCYCTCTAAAATCCTATCTGGACTTATAAAATTAGCAAACAATGTACTGAAGACAAGATTTTCAGTAAATAAAAAYGTATTTTATAAGAAAAGGGTTGAAAGAGTTAAAAAAGTAAAMCAGAGTCCGTTCCAAGCCTTTACATTTTGAAAACATTGATGAAATTAGTTTTTCACTGTTTTACCAGCACTACTTTCAAGCTTCCTTCCCACGCTGTTGTGCAAGTTACTTGCAGAGTACTCAGGAATACAAATCTTCACCAAGCCTGACTCCCAGTTTCTCTGACAAATGCTCATGCTGTGAAAGAAGAGGCATTCGGCTGCCCTGGATTGAGCAGGCTGTTAGACATCCCCAAAGAAGTTACCACGAAAAGAAGCTTCTTCAAAACTTTGTTTAAAGTGAGGGCTGTTAATCAAGGCCTTGGTGCTCTCATTAGAGAGGAGAGGAACCATTTAAAGTCAGGAAGCTGCAGTATATGAAAGTCATGAAATTGAAATGAACGCATCTTTTGCCAGCTGGTTTCACACCCCCAGTTGGCAATCCACAAAGGTTTAGAGGGGGAATTAAATCCATTTTTCARCAGAAATAACTATTTTTGTGATTATCATATAGATTCCATGAGCTACACTTTGGTCCTATCAAGACAGGCAGGCAGCTGCATGAGAGGTGGAAAGAGAGAAAATGATTGAGATGAAATCACCACCAACAGCTACTGCAGGCAGGAAGGCAGCGTTGGATCCCAGCCACAACCTGGTTTGAATGGGCCTGGTGGGATGCCGTAATGTAACCTACACTGAACAAGGTACGTGGAAAGCTGTCTGACATGGGGCTCTATTTCAAAGAAAAAATACAGATTCCTTCCAGGCTTTAATTGCTTTTATTTTACTTGTTTTGCTCTTGGGGCTAAGAATGCCTTCAATAAAATGAGATTAAAAAAGTAGAGTGCAGTAACACTCTAAACCAGAGTCAAGTGAGAAGAGCTTGGAGAAGAAAGGGTTTTTCTCAGTGTYAGTCTTTAAACCAGCTGAAAGGCCTAAATGAAATGGGTGACTGAAGTTTCTTACCGCTGTACGGGGTAAAGTTCTGTTCTTATTTGTTGGGGTTTTTTYTCCAAAAAATCACTGGCCTTCTAAATCCATTAAGTGTTATTAGGGTGGAAGTGATTTTGGTCAGAAGATTGCTGCCTTACTTCAGAACTGATGACTGAGCTCCCACCTTTATCAGCTCTGGGCACAATCTTACCCTCCAAGCACAAACGCTGCAAGTGAGTTTCCAGCTGCAGAGCAAATCTGGTTTGTGTATCAAAGGTCAGGATCAAGTCCTCAGCTGTGAACTGCAGGAGTATAAATACTTTCTGGCAGTGGGACTTTTGTTGTCTGGTGTATCTTCCTAGCCAACAATTGTGGCGCCTGCTGTTTCTGATAGCAATTTCCCCATCCCCTTTTGGATTACTGGAAATTCATCCCTGCGCAAAGAGCACATGTATCTCTTGAAGCCCCAATTTATGCCCCGTTGTGATTATTTAAGAAGTGCCTGGGAGCCTTGTAGGGACTCAGCCCTGGGATGAACTAAAGATTAGTTTCTATTTACTGCAAAGTACCAGAAAGTGTCATAGCCAAACATCCCTGGCAGGAAAGCAGGGAACAGCTAACTGTAGCACTCCGGCTTCCTCGCCACCGGTGTGACTTGAGTGCTCAGAATGGATCTGGCTGTGCACACAGGGGGAAGGTCAGGGTATTTCCGTGTTAAAACAGAGAAAAGAGAGGCTGAGAAGGAAAGAATAAAATCAGTCACCTTTCTGAGCTCTCGTAAAAACTGCACTAATTTAGACAGCAAAAAGTGAGGAGGACTATCCATGAACTCTAAGCATTGGTGTAGCGGTTACTAAATATTAGGGAGAAAATTTGCTTTTCTGTCTAGAAGATGGCATGTCAGTTCTTGAAGGCTTACTAGTAAGGCTCCCTTGTACCACCCCATTCCTCAAAAGATCCCACCTGTGAATATTTGTTCTGTTGAGAAATAGAAATAAAAATGGGCAGCTCATGGTTTTAGAGACTTCTTTTTTTTAACTTTGTCTAGAAGACTCCACTGATTTATCCAGCAAAAGTGAAGAGAAATATCCACAGTCTCTTGTTTGCCAGTTATTGAATACTACAGAAAAACTGCAGATCAGTAGTACACAACCTTTTCAGAACCCATGTGTCATTCTGACAACTTTCCAGGACCAAGGGGGGCAGACTTAATCTGCATACATATTAACATAAATTTACATAGGAATTGAATCAGAGATGAATGCACGCAGTTGTTGTTATTGTGTATTTACAATAAACTTCACTGTAAGTGTYGACAGCACTTCACAAAACAGAGAGGAAGAAAAAACATTCTTTGAGAGTCAAAGAGTAAATGAAGCGCCATTTACTTGAAAATGGTTCCTCACGTCTTCCCAAAAATTTGGTATGGCCACAGGCATCAAGGAATGCAGCTTTGAGGCTGTCAGGTGGCTACTGCATTTGCATGAATGGCAAAATAAATCCGGTCTTCCACAGAAAGGAACGTGCTGTGGACTGTGGTTGGAAGGACTCTGATTTTTTTCAGGGATGGAGATAAGGATTCTGGAATTTCTGCACCCTCCTCCAACATTGTCTCTCAACACCTACTTTTTTACCGATCTATGTGAGTTCCACCTCTCAGGTCTGTACAGCAAGAGGAAAAGTTTCACTTATCTTACTTATGTTTCTGTCTACTTGCTGATTAACTGTTTACCCACTGGAGCTGGCATTTATGAGGCAGAGGTGAGTTCTGAGACTGTGCTGGAAGAGGGGTTGCAACTCCRCTGCAGATTCAAGGGCAAGACAAGGAAAATTTGCTACCTCCTGGTATGGGAAAGTCAGTGGTGCACAGTAGGGTTACAAGTACAGCTCTTTCATGCTATTTCATTCCAAAAGAAAGGACCCCCTCGGAAAAGACCTTTAAATAGATGTGCTTTTGATGTGGAGCAGAAGCAAAAAATATTCTAAGGTTGATTTTTTTAAAAAATTCATCAGCAATGGGCATTGACATTTAATAAAATGGCCTGTAGCATCCCTGGCCATAGAAGATCCTGGGAAAACTCCAAACTGCCAACACAATTGCTGGATAAGCCAGCCTAAGGGACCTGGAGGGCGCTGGCAGAAGAAATATCCCCTTTAACTTTCAGCCACGGTGATGCTGTGCATTCATTACCAAAGACGTGGAAGAATAGCACGATGTGCTCTGCATAAATTGTTCAATATACTTGTTTAGATCTTGGAGTTAACTCTTATTTAGACCATTATACTCAATGCCTTTTCTCTTGAGAAAGTGCAGAATAATAAGGAAAAGGAGGTACATGTCCAGCACAGCTCTCTCTGTACTATGTTTTTGGGGGTTATGTTGTTCAGGATAGGGAGGGAAATGAATTAAACCTTAAAACCATACACCTTTCAGTTCAGATAAATCTGATTTAGACCCAGGGTTGAATGTGGCATCTCGGAAAACATCTTGTTTAGAACTAAGTGGATCCCAGCAAAGGTTTGAGGGTCAGATGTGGTACAGGTATAAATCAGAGTAAGCCCCTGCAACCTTCACAGGAAACGTACCACTGTGGGAGCCTGGTGTTGTTTAGAACGTCTTTTGGCAGGTCTGACCTCCCTTAGGACCTTGGGAATGAGAGAAAAGTGGCTGGGAGTTGGGGCTCCTCACAGTCCCAAGCGGTTTGCCATGGCAGCTTAACTAGTCACCCTGCATCAGCTACTGCTCATACGTGAGCTCTTAGCCTGTGGCGAGTATGAAGTAATGCAATTTATCCTAATCTTTTTCRACTCTGAGTTATCTCTGTGAGCCTAGGTCTGAAGAGAAGAGAGGAACAATGACCCTTTTAGATTCTTCTCCAGTGGGCCCAACCTCAGGCTGTCACTGCACCTACAGGAATAGGAGATTGATACGGTAGCRCATGTCTCTTCATCAAGTTTTTCTGGACTGTTTGGTTGAAAAGCTCATCTTTTATACTGTATGAGTCACTTCGCTATTGGCACTCTGAAACAGGAAAATGAAACAATCCTTCTGCAAATCTTGGGACAATTATTGGCCATCCTAAAACATGTTCATGCCTTATGTCTGAACAAAAAATCATAAATAATGTTATCCCTGTGAATCAGAGTGACCCAACTCAGGGCTTTTGCTTACAAATCATCTCATAAATTATTCAGCCAGTTCCAATTTTGGGTGACTTGCTGAAGAGAACTTGGTCATAAATTGATATATCCTAAATTGGGTCAGTGACAGGGTGGATTATGTAAGGACTTTCACTGCAGAGCCCCAGGTCCTATCCCCTGCTGCAATAAATACTTAATTTTTTTATGGAGTATGGAATAAATCCAAGAGACTGGGAAATCTTTGGTTTAAAATACGCTATAGCCTGGTGGTTAGAGACGTTTCCTGGGAGAGACAGGCTTGGTTCTCTGGTCTAACTCAGGCAGAAGAGGGAGCTGGAAACTAATCTCCAGCCTCCCAAGGGACAGATCCAGATCCATAGATGGGAAGGTGGTCATGTTCCCTCCAGATGCTTTCTGTGAGGCACCCACCTAGGAGACAAGTTCTGGGAACACGAAAGGCAGGCAGAGGAATGCTTAGTTTGTGAAAATGCAGATACAAGCATCAAGCTCCTTAGACCCAGCGTAACGCACGTCTCCAGCAACCGAAATGTGAGGTAATTCCATCGTGTAACGTTAGGCATCTGTAAACTTAGTTGACCAAATGGGAGGGGTCTTGAAGATCTAAATTTGAATTCAGGTGCCTAACATGGCAGCCCGTTATTTTAGTCTATTTAGGAGCTTAGGGTCATGTGCTTTTATGTTTACTATAATCTTTTCAGCTTTTTCCCCAGATTGCTATTTTGAGCTAACCTCAGTACCCACAGAGGGCTCCATGACCCATCCACCGACTGCTGAGTTTGCTATGAGACTAACTGCAACTCTGAGCCTGGTTTTCCCTCCCATCTGGCAGCAAAAATGAACTGCTGCTGACTGAATGACCACTGATTCTCTTGGAAGCAGAGCTATGCAAACAGCAACAGCCAACTCTGTCACCATTTGTGAGGATTTGTAGCTTGGGCCCTGAGACATCTGGCTGAGATATTTACGCAGTCCTGTATTGCACTCACTGAGGCTCTGCATTCACATCTGGAGTCTAGACTGAGTGACTCTATGGGCTGGCCTTCAAGCCTCCGAACAGCTCATGTCCCTCTTGTTCTCTTACTTTGTCTTTTTATTGCTTTATTGGTTTATTTATTTGCTGTAGGTGCYTCTATCTCATCTCCTCAGGCATTCCTGTCACGGCCACTTGAGAGCTTCAGTGAGGAATGGCAGTGGCTGAAAGAGACTGGGTAAAAGCAGAGGGGACGGGGAGGGGGAAAAGGCCATGTTGTGGCAAGGCTTCGACTGCGTGGTTATGGTAATGGGGGATGCCTGGTGCTTGATTACGCTGTTTCTTCTGAGTTCTACAGCTGTGATTGTGGGAAATGACAGTGCTCAGCTGCACACAGTTTGCTTTCAACACACGTGACAGGGAGCAGGGGTTTCTGTAAGCTGTTGGAGGTGGCCACGTGGTTGAGCAGGCAGGGAGCTGAGCTGCCCACTGTCCTGGGTTAGATCCATCAGCAAGATCTAGGTACAACCAGGGTCATCACAGAGCTGTTCCACCTCAAGTTGGTTGGAGTCGGTCCCCGTTCACTGTCCTGCTTTGAGGATGAGGAGCAGGAGGTCAAAGCCTAAAACAGGACACAGTGGTTAGTATTCAGTATCCTAAACGTAGAGATCTGAGGTATCTGAGGCATCGGCACAGGGCTGGTAGATGTATCACAGGTCCTGTGGGAGAGACTTTGGGCATCTAAGAGACATCCAGGTTTAGGAAATKAATCCCTTCAGTTAGTCATACGTTCTGGCTTTGTGCTTAGTAGTGTATTGTTTTRAACGTGGGATGCTAAGAGCTTTAGCCCCGTGCCAGTGCTGTACTTTTGCGACAGGTCAACTCCTGCTTGATGTGACACTGTCTGTAGCAGTATCGGCAGCTGCTGCTGCTGCCTGCACTGGGAGCAAATCTTCCTGAATGTTGCTGTGCTTATTCCCAGCCTCTCTTCGTTTCTTTCCCTTGGGCCTTCAGTCCGTTAGTTCTACTCGCTCCTCTGCCTGTCCCATATTCTCCTTGTAACAGTTTTGCTTTGGTTTAGATTTCCTGGTTGCCTAACAGCCCCGTCTGCCACTGCTGAAGAAATACTGCTAGGGAGTCAGGGGCGAAGTGTTGCTGACAACAGTGGGGTTATGACCTGGAAACGTAGTGGAGAAACTGAATGGGCTAATAGTGAAAATATATGTAGTGCTTGAAAAGATGGGTACTACGGATGTACCTGTTTGTGTAGGTAGAGCTGTATGTATTTGGATATAGATAAGCCAGACTCTACATTAAGAGAATGTCACAAACGCTGGAAATTCAGGCACTGAAATACAGTTCAATTCACCCTTTAAAGAAGGGTGAAAAGGGATTTCAGATATTCTCTGTGCACTCGAAGTAGCCAGCAGCAGCATGATGGCAGTTCTAAGTAAAGGGCCTTAATCAGGGTATATAAAAAGGCTGGAATGATGTTTGAACAACATGTCCAGCTCCCAAGCATTGTCTCTTTCCTGCTATCAATGACACCCATTGTGCAATAACAACATTTGCACAGAGATACGTCCTGTTTTGCGCACGGAGAATATATTGAAGCAGCCATAGGGCTGCACTAGCCTTGGCTAGAAAAGTCCCCAAGGGCCCGTCTGCCAGCTGCTGACTGATGTAGAGCTGCTGCTGCTGATAATAGGGTACATGTGCTGGCTTTGAGCTGAACTAGGCAATCTGGGGCACAGTCAGATGTGCTCAACAAGGATCAAGTTCAAACCTGTTTAAGAAGTTAGTTCCCGTCAGTGGTGATTTAAGCTAAGTAGTTTTGCTGTGTATTGGAAAGGACGAGGAATGCTCACACAGTCAGCTACTTCATCTTGGCTGTCACAGTGGTGATTTCAACASAGCCAGGGGAGTCAGGAAGACAACAAACAGCTGAGATCTGTGACATCCTAAATCACACAGACGCAAGCTGCTAAAGGTGTATTTCCATTAGATGTTCGCCTGCTTGTATGTAGCAGAATTAYGCTACATACTTCACTCCCTCCTTCCAAGTAGTTGAAATCAAGAGGTGCCTAGGCTTCTTTGAAGATGTAGATCATTGTTCCACACTGGAAATGGCTGTTGTTGGTTGAACGCTGCTGATCCATTCAGGAGCTCAATTGCAGCAGGCAAAACGTCAATGTGGGTGAGGCTAGAAAACACAGATTTTTGCTGTAGAGATTGACGTACCATCATTGGAGAGCAAACGTAAATTYCCCCACTCTACTAAATGCTCTCAAAGGATAGGAAATTAAAAAATGACCACTGCAAGATTCGAGAAACATAAATACACTATTAGGCAAAAGAGCATTGCACCTGACATCTGTGTTAATGTCACCCGAATTTATCATCAGCCACGTTCCTTCTAGGAATATCCCACATGTGCTAAGCAGGATATACTTTTGTGTGAAGAGTGTTTCACATCATCCGGTATTATGGAGATCGGCTATATTGTTTTCCAGGTTTGGGAGCCAGAGTTGGCCTTGTATCAGAACAGCCATATTGTGAAGTTGCTGAGCGTAACTCCTCTGTGTTTCCCAAAATTATTCAGTTCCTTCATCAGAAGAGCATGCGTTGCAGAGCAGGAAACGCAACTGAAGATCTTCCTAGTGATTGTCGCCTCCTGGAAGTATTAATGCTATATTCATTCTGATGGAGAAACTGAGTTCTGGAGCAGCAGTTCAGCTGTAACTATTCAGCTTTTTCCTGAGAGATGCCCAGATCTTCAGGCAGATGCACAAAAGTATTTCAGCCCTAGGTAGGCCCCTGAGTTGTAAGTAAAACAATGTTGAGATTCCTGCTGATTGTGTCAACAGGAGTTTAGATATAAAAAAAAAAAAAAAAAAAAAAAAAGGAAACTGTGACGTTAGAA
>JASVER010000026.1:9149556-9170752 GCA_030449065.1 Oceanodroma leucorhoa | reverse complement strand
CGTCCCCTGGGCCCTCGGCAGGAGACGGCGTGGGTGGGGGTCCCAGGGGAGGCCGGTCCCAGCCATTGAGCCCTACGAGCACCCCCAGGACCCTGCCAGAAGGAGACCTGCACTGCTCATAGACTCTCCTTTAGACATTGGTGCTTGGCCACTTTGGAGACCGAGTATTGGGCCAGACGGACCTTCGCTCTGACGGAGTACTCTTGCTCTCTGCCTCTTTTGTTTTAGCATGTTTTTCCAGGGGAAACACCTCGGGCATTTTTAGAAATGAGTACAAGGAGAAAAAAAAAAATCCACRGGGAAATGAACAGGTATTGCTCGGCTCAAAAAGGTTTGCAGCCGTTTAGTTCCGGAGCACTTCCTCCTKCACACTGAGGGCTTGTTCTTCGAGCCCCACTAGTGTCAGAGGTGTGGGGTTTTTTGCCATCCTGTGGAAACCCAGCTAAAGTGGATGAACATAGAAGACTCTCAAAAACCGCAGTGCCCACATGCTTTTTGCAAATTTGCTCAGGTGGTCAAATTATCTTGAGACCACCCACAGCTCTCACCCCCATCAGAAGGTACATGCCTCCTTCCCAGAAAGTGACAGAGCCGATGCCTAGGATGGGACATGGGTACCCAGTCAATCCCTTCCTCTACTGCAGGGCTGGGAAGAAATGCCATCAAAGATTTCCTCAGTATGTACTGGTAGAGAAAGAAGGAGGTATGAAGAATAGAATAGAATAGAATAGAATAGAATAGAATAGAATAGAATAGAATAGAATAAGAGTTGAGTTGAGTTGAGTTGAGTTGAGTTGAGTTGAGTTGAGTTGAAAAGGACCTACAACGATCATCGAGTCCAACTGCCTGACACTTCAGGGCTGACCAAAAGTTAAAGCATGTTATTAAGGGCGTTGTCCAAGTGTCTCTTCAACACTGACAGGCATGGGGCATCGACCACCTCTCTAGCAAGCCTGTTCCAGGGTTTGAGCACCCTCTCGGTAAAGAAATGTTTCCTCATGTCAAGTCTGAACCTCCCCTGAGGGATGCAGCTTTAAGCCATTCCAATACCTCCTGGCACTGGATCCCAGGGAGAAGAATTAGCATCTCCCTCTCCACTTCCCCTCCTCAGGAAGCTGGAGAGAGCAACGAGGTTGCCCCTCAGCCTCCTTCTCTCCAAGCTTGCCCAGGGAAGTGGTGGAGTCACCATCACTGGAGGTGTTCAAAAAACGTGTGGATGTGGCGCTTTGGGACATGGTTTAGTGGGCATGGGTACTGGGTTGATGGTTGGACTCGATGATCTTAGAGGTCTTTTCCAACCTTAATGATTCTATGATTCTATGATTCTATAAGCTGGACAAACCCAGTGTCCTCAGCTGCTCCTCAGAGGACATGCCTTCCAGCCCCTTCACCAGCTTTGGTGCCCTCCTCTGGACACATTCAAGGACCTTAACATCCTTTTGAAATTGTGGGAGCCAGAACTGCACACAGTACTCGAGGTGAGGCTGCACCAACACTAAATACAGTGGCAAAGAGGTGTGCCTGTATCTAGTGCTGTCCCTGGCGCTGTCTCCTGGATGGACCTTGGACCTATGTTGTAGGTGGCTTGTTTTCTGKATGGCTCTCTCAGAGGTATGTTGTAGTTTTTTCCACTGCTGTCTTTGGTACTGTCTCTCTTGAACCTGACTGGAGGCCCTGGAGGGTCCCTGGACCTGATTCAGCACTTGCTGTGTCTGAAGCTGTTGATGGACCATGTTAACATCCCCTGGCTCTGCCCACTGTGCTCAGGTCCTGTGGGATGGCACCTTGTTGGGGAGGGTGCTGGCTGCACTGAGTCTCCTCTCAGCTCCCAGACTACCCTCCCCTGGGGAGCAGCCCTGCTCTCCCTCACAGTGTGAGGGCCTCTATAGTCATAGGATAATATCACGTGAACTCTAGCAAGCAGCTACCCAATGTCAAGGGGTGTTATCCTATTGTTTATAAGACAATGCACATGAATGGTTAGTTGGCAACAGGGGCTAAAGAGTCCATAGTTCTTGAGGTTGGCAGCAGGAGGGGCTTTTCTGTCATCCGCTGTAGCAGCCCTAATGTACAACAGCTGCTTCTTGGCAAGGCAAAGGCTTCTCACCATCTTGTTACAGCATGTGCTGATTGTCAAAAGAGGAAGATAAGGGTCAAGGACTTGCCTGTAGAATCATAGAATCATTTAGGTTGGAAAGGACCTTTAAGATAATYGAGTSCAACCATTAAYGTAGCACTGCCAAGTCCACCACTAAACCATGTCCCTAAGCACCACATCTACACGTCTTTTAAATACCTCCACGGATGGTCACTCCACCACTTCCCTGGGCAGCCTGTTCCAATGCTTCATAACCCTTTCGGTGAATAAATTTCTCCTAATATCCAATCTAAACCTCCCCTGGTGCAACTTGAGGCCATTTCCTCTGGTCCTATCGCTTGTTACTTGGGAGAAGAGACCAACACCCACCTCGCTACAGCCTCCTTTCAGGTAGTTGTAGAGAGCGATAAGGTCTCCCCTCAGCCTCCTCTTCTCCAGGCTGAACAACCCCAGCTCCCTCAGCCGCTCCTCATAAGACCTGTGCTCCAGACCCTTCACCAGCTTCATTGCCCTTCTCTGGACACGCGCCAGCCCCTCGATGTCCTTCTTGTAGTGAGGGGCCCAAAACTGAACACAGGATTCGAGGTGCGGCCTCACCAGTGTCGAGTACAGGGGCACGATCACCTCCCTGCTCCTGCTGGCCACACTATTCCTGACACAGGCCAGGATGCCGTTGGCCTTCTTGGCCACCTGGGCACACTGCCGGCTCATGGTCAGCCGGCCGTCGACCAGCACCCCCAGGTCCTTTTCCGCCGGGCAGCTTTCCAGCCACTCTTCCCCAAGCCTGGAGCGTTGCCTGGGGTTGTTGTGACCCAAGTGCAGGACCCGGCACTTGGCCTTGTTGAACCTCATGCAATTGGCCTCGGCCCATCGATCCAGCCTGTCCAGATCCCTCTGCAGAGCCTTCCTACCCTCRGGCAGATCAACGCTGCCGCCCAGCTTGGTGTTGTCTGCACACTGACTGAGGGTGCACTCGATCCTCTTGTTCAGATCATTGATAAAGGTATTAAGACCAGCCCCAAAATGGAGCYCTGGGGAACATCGCTTGTGATCGGCCACCAGCTCCATTAACCACAACTCTCTGGGCTCAGCTGTCCAGCCAGTTTTTTACCCAGCGAAGAGTACACCCGTCCAAGCCATGAGCAGCCAGTTTCTCTGTGAGAATGCTGTGGGAGACAGTGTCAAAGGCTTTGCTGAAGTCCAGGCAGACCACATCCACAGCCTTCCCCTCATCCACTAGGCGGGTCACCTGGTCATAGAAGGAGATCAGGTTGGTCAAGCAGGACCTGCCCTTCATGAACCCATGCTGGCTGGGCCCAATCCCCTGGTTGTCCTGTACGTGCCGTGTGAYRGCACTCAGGATGAGCTGCTCCATAACCTTCCCTGGCACTGAGGTCAGACTGACAGGCCTGTAGTTATATGRCAGGTCAGACTGCCAGTCTGTCAGTTATTTATGAAATAGAGGCTCCTCATATTTCCTGTGTAATTACTGTTTTCTGTGATCTAGCTGAGGAAGTGGGCAGGTGCCGTGACTTCAGTGCTCTGAAACTCTGCACCAGCAGCAAATGAACAGTGTCCTTGAGTATAGAGGTATATGAGGAGGAGTGATGCTTACACAACGCTTGTGCAGGGCAGTGCTTATAGTTAAAAATCTCACATGGCACCTAACCATCACAGCTGCTGGGGGGGTCAGCAGTGGTATTTCTCAGAGCAAAAGATTTTCTAAAAAGGGCAGGGAGGCTCAAGGGAACTGGTTGTTCCAGTTCATCTGCAATGGGGTTTGGGCTTTAATTGCCTGAAGATGCTGAGAAGCAGGGCGGCTGGTGTAGGAAACTGAGATCTCAGGAAAAGGGACAAGGTTTCTTTCATTCCATGCCTCAACATCTGCAGAGGCAAGGAGGTCCCACAGACTCCCCAGAAGAGGCCGCTGACACTGCAGGGGATTATGAAGGCTTTTGATGCTTTACTTGAAGAGTTGTAACACTTGTGTGGTTTGAGAGTGAGGTCACTCTGCCAATCTGTGTTCCTTTTTCTCTTAATTACTTTTGATTCTAAAGTGAGTCTATCACCCTGGAGGTGTGTGGTTTTGAGTAGGTTGTTCAGGCATGAGTGGTCTCAGATTGCTTGTAAAGCCTGGAGCAGGAGAATTGCAGAGGTCTGCACTCAGGGAAGAGCAGCCAGAAAGGGGATCTCCACATACAAGCCATCCTGTGGTCCCAGAGTTAGAAACACTTCCAAAGTCAGACCCAGACCCAGCTGGCTTGGGAACATGTGGGGTCCCTCTTCAGCCCAATTACACTGACAAGAGAGACCGAACAGTATATGCAAAAGTTGTGGAGGTTATAAATGGGTACAACTCATACGTTTTGGAAGTATGTTACAGGATGGAAAGGATATTCTGTCGTTCTGAATCAGAAGGTGTTTCTGGTGTAAGGAACACAAGAAGAAAGTTCAGAATTCAAGTTCTTGGGATATTTTGTTTGGTTTGATTTTTCCCTTCCACCTCCATGACAGAGGATGGCATGCGCAAATAGCTTACAAACAGCTTGAAAGGAARTGGCCACTGATTTGCACACAAAGGAGTGCAATGGTTAGAAAAGTGGATCCTTGAAAGAGGTTTCAGTTCTGTGGCTACATATGTAAAATGCCGAGAAGGGCTCTTATGAGGAAAAATGCCTGTGGAAGTGATATCACTTTGATCAGTTTGGGCAACTGCAGCATAGTACTAACACGTAGTGCTTTATAAAGAACATGTATAGCAGTAATGTTATTCAGAGTAGTACTTGCTATGCTATCTTTTGATGAAAGCTCAAAACCCCCAAGTCTTGGGATGGGGTGCAGAAGCTGAAGCCCGCTAGCCAGTTGACTGTTCATACAAGAAACTCTTCAAATGTTCATAACTATAGTCATAGGACAGCCAGCTAAGAGGTAAAATTCAGTTCTGTGTGAAATTTTCAGGATCAGACCCTAGTRASTACATTTCCTCCTGTCGTGGAAGGGTGAAATGAAACTTCYTTGATGGGTGTTTTGGCTCAGCCTTTATGAGCTGGTTAGAAGGGCTGATCTTAGGACCTGGTCTATTTTCATTGCATGTGCTACGCAAATTTCATTAAAAAGGAATCTTGTGCCTTAGCTAGGAAGATAAATAATGAGAAAACATCTGCTATTTAAGCTGTGGACTGACCTATAAATCTTAATGATGTATGCAATCACAGAAATGCAAATGCAGAAATCATCTACAGATTGCAAAATTCTCTTACTCTCTCTTTTTGGTTTTCCTTTTATTCTGTTTGCTGGTTTGGGRGTATTTTTTAAACAATTTTGTTGTTGTTCCTTTAATTCCTGGTAATTTGGGAGCCCAAGTGTGTTTTTTTTTTTCTCCTCACTGTTTCATTATAACTGATAGGAGCTGCTGAGAGGGGGGCATGGCAACCATAATAACACAAGAGAGATGGAACAGACAGCCCCTACAAGGAGCTGACAGGCAGAGAATAATGACAGAGGACAGATAACTAATAGTTTGGATGATTTACTCTTGAGAAGCTCTGGAGGGTGGGATGCTTCTTTGCCTGTTTATTTCAACCTCACATGCTGAAGAAACGAGTTTGCTTAGCTGCTTTAATCCTTTGCTGCATTTTCTCCTACCAGGGGATGGGAATCTGCTTCTCTCTTCAGTGCTTCCCTGTGGCCTGCCTCCCAAAGACAAGATTGCTGTTAAGAATAACAAGAGGTTTCTCTCTCCTTTTGCCTCTAGAGCTGCAACAGAAGGGGCTCAGCAAACATTTAAAACAACTGTATCTCTGATGACCATAAAATGAAAGAGGCTAGAATTCGAAATGCTGTGGAGAATGTCAGGTTCAGTATTCAGAGAAGGTGGTTAGTGTGGGGCATGGCTCACCTGCAGCATGAGCAAAGATAAGGAAACTCTCATCTTGAGTTTGCCTGAGATGCTGAATAGAACGGGAGGGCCTCTCACACAGCAAGTTGTTCCGTTACCTGTTTGTATATTGCAAGGTCARGCTAATTTTATTCTCCGTATCACATTGCTTTAATCTAAACATTGGAAGAGGTGATGTTGGGGTAAAAGCCTCAGGAGACTGCGAGCAGCATAGGGACCATTTCTCTGGATAAATCATAGAACCATACCCCTGCGAGTGGGCAGGGATGGAGTAATACTTCTCCCGAAGCTGTTAAGAGATCCTTGCATCCCATGAGTCAGYATCCTTGGTCTGTAATTTCACAGACAGGTCTGTGGGTAAGATGCCTGTGGAAATCATTCACTTACCTGTCCCAGACTGGGACAGGAGGGACAAGTAAGCTGGGATGGAAACTCAACCATCTTCTGGGAGTGGTGCTCCCAGGGCAGACATTACCCCATTGTGAATTACACTAGAGAGGCATGACTGCAATTCTGGAGTGGCTGGGCTGACATTATTCAGGCACACAAAAATAAGACAGTGTTTTATGGTTGAAACAGCAATTCAGGGTGTGAGAGCTAAAATTAAACACATGGTGATATTCTGTTTTGTTGTTTCCTGTGCCCTGAATACCATCTGCTTGAAAATCAGGTGAATCCAAGTGTTATTCTGAAGGGCTGTCCTTATTAGATTGAGATTTTCTTAAAGTGGAGCTAAGAATTTTGTCTAAAAGAGGAAATAAATAGGAGTCTAATAAGTAAATGCAGAAGGCACTGCAAACTGATCAGTGATCAGAAGAGGGTGAATGGGTTTGACTGACATCTGGAGTAAAGCAGTGCTGTGCTCTTTCAATTACAGGTTTAAGACTGCCACAATTGACAGATTAAAGGTGTTCACCCTAATCCAAAATTATACTTTCCCCAGTCAAATTGACCATTGTGTCAGCTTCAATTTGTTCAGATACGTCACCCACAGTGACTGATTGGACTGATTCACTTGCACACTCTTTGACAAGGTCCCTGTTTTGTGTTCACTCCTTACTCTTGCTATTTCCCTTGTCAGACAGATACTCTAGAGGCATTTCCATTATCTCCCATGTAGCTGTACCTCAGAAATGTACTGGACTGGAAAGAAAAATCCTCAGGCCAATTATTCTGACATAAACTCTACTTATCAGAAGGCACTAGAATATGAAGCGTAAGTTAAAATAGCTCACAAATGGGACACACACATACAGACACATACACGCCCCAGGCGGACACCCAAGTAATGTGTGGTCAGAGTCTCTGCCGTGACTGAGAATGGATGAGCACTTTTAAATAAGAAACAACCCCAACATTGCCTCAACATCCAGATTCAAGCAGTGTCTCTGAGAATGGAAGTGCTTTAATTTAAAGCAAAACCAACAAATTGTTTGCACAGATCTGCCCTGTATTGTTTCTGTTAGGAGCAGAAGTAGCATTCTGCTTGGAGAACAGTTACCCTGTAATCTTCCYGACTCTTTCAAAAAGGAACAAAAATAAACAATGTTTACAAATTTCTGAGAACCATGCTAGCGCTGGTGCTCTTTGGGTGAGGAGACAGGGAAGAAGAGATGAGTTGCATTTCTCTTCCACAAACTGAAGGAAGAAGAGGTACTCATCTCATAAGCATAAAGACGTGAAGTGGCATTCAGATTAGTGAGTTTTAACTTTAGCCARATTCATCAGGTGGGCTCTCCCCTGTGAGCCAGATTGAAAGCGTGTCRCATCCCACTGAAGAAGGTTCCCATGGGGAGCTTTTGGAGAGCTCTGAGTGGTGGACCCCACCTCTCTGCAAGAGTAGGGGCAGTCCTGCAGGCAGCAACACGTTAACAGCGAGGTGGGGTGGCAGGGTGCAGCCTCATGGGCTCTGGATATGCAGCGGTTCCACCAGCATGGTCAAACTCAAGGCAGTGCAAAAGGGATGAGTTTGCTTCATCTCATCTCCCTTGAGCTTTGCGTAAAAAAAGAAAAATCGCTTCTTAGCTCTACATATTAGCAGTACATGGTGGTGTGACTGTCATTCAAGCCCCAAGCATGATTCTTGGTGAAACGTCACTTGAATCTTATTTCAAGGKGATGTAGATGAGTGTATAATTAATTTCATTGTCCTCTCAGATTCTTTTGCATCTCTGCTAATGTTTTGGGATTTTTTTTCTGTTGTTTTATTCTTTGAAGTTATCCATGGACATAAAAATGAAATATTTTTGATCAGGTTACAAGTTCATAAAAATGTCCAGTGTTATCTATCTCTGTAATCCATCTGTCACAGTTTCACACACAGMCCTTAGTGGAGTTTCCAGGCACTGCAATAGATAACATTTAAAAGAGATACTACAGCCAGAACAAACATTACTTGCCTATTCACCAAAAAAGACTTGCACTAAAGCTGAAGGAAACTTTTTCCCCTCTGCTTGCAATAGCAGTTTCGAGTGGGATGCATGCACAGGTCCTGTGTAGTTGGCAGGACAGTGGCACGCTACAGAGGCTTTCGAAGCGGGACATTAAGGACTGACTATGGTACCGCTTGTTACCAGTGCTAGAAAATCCTTTGCTTTKCATTCTGGAGACTCCCATAGTTAAAATACTTTTATTCTACAGGGCATTTGCAGAATGATTATCATTCTGTCAACATTTTGCCCAAAATGTTATGTATCCCTTGAAAGACCCAGACCGAAGTTGCTGGATTTTGGTTTGTAATTAAGTTTTGAATTATAGAGAATGGGGAAAAAATGCACTCTTTTTGTTATGGCTTTTAAGCAACTCTTAACACCTTAGAGAACCGGTGTAGATGTTTGAACTTTGGCACATACTTTATCCCCAACCACAGCTGTGCCTTTGGGTTTTCTGAATAGTTATCAAGAAAGRTATGAAATGTGAAACAGAAGAGCACAGCAGTATCCAGTGCTGTCTATTTATCTATGTTTCATTTGCCTCTATGAGATATAAAGCACATGCTTCATACATACCCCTCAGTATTTGTGTACGGCAGCAGAATTTGTTTTTAATTACTGATTTTCCAGCTTTCCATAGTCATGGCTTACACTACATGGAGGTAAGTAAGGTGGGAACCATTCCTTCTATCTCTTTGGGTATACCTGCAACCCTTGGGCATAAGCAGGCTGAGCGGACACTTTTCGTTAAGATAYATGTTCATATGGGATGCAACCTGTGAGGGGAAGTCTTGGAGCAGCTAGGGTCCTTGTATGTTTGTTCACTGTAAAATCAAAAGGTACCACTGAAACCATTTATGTGACCCAGGGTTCAGTTTTCATGGAGATGAGCTGAAGCTGTCACTCCCACTTTAATCTGGAGGTGAGAGATTTTCATAAGCAACTAAGCCGTGCAAGGCAAGAAGGCAGAAACAAAGAGGGACCAGAGAGGTGAGCTTGTTGAGTCAGTACCAGTTAGTAACAGTTTGAAGCAGAGAAGTAAAATCATCAGAGATTCAGCAGGGGAAAAAAGCAGAAAACCATCATTGACTTGACACGATCTAAAAACCCTATGAGAGGAGGCAGAGAGGAGGAAGGCAGTGCATCAACAGGACCAAGGATCAGCCTGTTCTAAGGAGAAACACAGGTTGACACGTCTCTTCTTGATTGACAGCACCTTGGCCAGCAGAGACTCGCAAGGTGACTGCCCCGTGGATACTGAGCATATGAATGCTTAGCCTAATAATGTTAGCCCTGGCCCACTGCTGAGTGTGTTAGCAATAACTAAGACTATTTTTATATACGTACAATCCTCTATGCCCAGTAAAAGATGCCCAAAACATCAAGGGTTACATTTAATATGATCCCCTGTATTGTGCAGACTGCAGTRCTGGCCTCAATTAACTCCTCCTTGAATTAGAGCATATCTGTTTGGGAAAAAAATCCAAACCCGCATTCTCTCTTGATTGAAAAGTTTTCCAATGATGTATACTCTATTGTAGCCCTTGGGAAATAATTCCACTGGTTAATTATCCTGAATGTTGAAATCTGCATGTCAGTTTTATTCTGAATTTGACTGGTTTCAACTTCCAGCCACAGAATGTTGTTATATATCTGCTAAACTGAAAAGCCCACACATTATCAGGTTTCTGCTGCCTGTTTTGATGGTGATTAAATAAGTCTTTTGCCTTCTCCTTGACATGCTAACCACACTCTCACCTTCAGGYCTGTGCCCTAGTCGTGTGCCCCGAGCCCATCATTCCCCTGAGCGGATCTTTTCTGAACGCTCAACAGTGCTTCAACACCCAGAAACAGACACAGTACTGCAGAGATCATGCCACTACCAAACGCACAGGAGACCCATGACTGGCAGGAGAAACGGGATTTTCTGTTAATATAACTGACACTGCGATGGCTGACACATCGCCCTGAGATGCCACCTACCGTGTCACCTGCCACACCTCTGGGCACKGACTGTCGGGGTAGCCTGCGCACCCCTTCGGCGTGAGGAATTCTCTGCTGGCAGATAGAGGCCTGTATCATCAGGCACGTCATTTGCTTGTGCCTAATTTAGCCAGTGCTCCAGAAYGGTGATCTGCGATCTTTATCACTCTCACTGACTCTTTTTGTCGGGGTGGACTTAGTCCATAATGCAGTTMTGTTTCCGTTCATGTCATCGATAAAAGTGTTTGATAGCAGAGAGGCAAAAATTAATTTGTAAGRGAGCTCGCTCAAGTCTCACCTCCTTGACTGAGGTCACTCTGCTTTAATTCTTCCTGAACTGACTCTCACAGTAGGCAGCGCTCTGCTTACCTGGTTTTTATACAGCGCAGAGAGGTACGTCTCTTGACGCCTGTTGAAGCAAACACGGAGCCATGACAAGATAGTCCGGGCAATGCAACGCCTTGTGAAGGTGAAGTCCTGCCCACCTCTCACGCCAGACCRACATGCTGGTTTTGGGTCTGCTTCTTCTCACCTCTTTGATGCTGCTGCTCTAACCCGTAGATTGAAATAGGGCCAAGAACCGATCCTTGGAGACTGGCACTCATAATTCATCACCTAAGTGACTCCTGCTGCTCTTACATTTGCTGGTGCCAACAGACTCACTTCAAGGTTGCCGGCTTACATTCATGGGGCAAATGGCGACTTAAAGTTTAATGTTTCCTGACTGCCCGCTGCTTGTTCTTGCAACATCTATGTTGTTACGACATCTGTTGTAAAACCAGAATGATATATAAATGTGAAAATCATTCCTATAAACCAGCAAGCAGTATAGCAGACAATGAAGGAAAGTGCAGGAGATTACATGTGCATCATACAGGGAATACRTTGTCTTAACTAAATACAAACATACATTTTCTTGGGTTTTGTCTTTTGGAATGAGAACAAAAGGGACAAATCAACAGAACAGGGATACCCCAGTGAAACTTCACTGAAGTCAGTAGAGTTACACCAGGGATACATTTGGCTGATTCTTTCGCTAACGGCTGTATGAAAGCCTTAATATAGAGTTTCTGTATGTGTGAAGTGTATGCCAAGACAAATGCAACGTGCTAAATGGAACCTCTTGATTTATTTAAATAAAAAATATGTTACAAAAAAACAGTGGATAATTGGAGTGGAACGGATCCAGACTGGAATCGTCTGTCTCATGTCTCCAGAGTGTCTGAGGGAGGAACAGTAAGGCATATCTTACTTGTATACCTAAGCAATGTAGGATATGCAGATAGCAGATAATTTCTTGAAACTGCTAAGATCCACCAAGGGACTCAGAGCTCTTTAGAAGACAAAGGTTGTAATCAGATGTAAAACAGCACTTTTGGCTGCAGCTGATATGGACTAAGGGATTACCAAATACAGCCTGTTCTCAGCTGTTCATCAGTTATCTTCCTTACAGGCATTTGCCTCCCTCTCTCCTTCCAGTTCAGATCTGCCAGTATCACTGYCACTCCCCAGATGGCCAGCTGGTCTAAATATGAAAATAAAAAATCCTATCAAAAATGTTAAAGCTAAACAAGCTTGTTTTGCCTTAACTGGGTTGGAGTATAAGCCTGGAGATGTGCTATGGGTGTGGTAGCCATCAAGTCATGCCAAACACCTGGGGCTGGGCTAGAAGAGGCRATATCTTGGTGTGGATCAGCAGCCACCTGAACAGCATCTCTGAGAACAGTCTAGCTTCAGTGTTTGAACACCATGCACCTTCTCCTTACAACCTCTAATTGCCTGCTAGCTGTGGAGGTACCCAGAGCCCTCCAATGGCCACTCTTCTGCTGACCTGCAAAACCATTTAAGCCATGTAACTGTTGAGCTGCTCAGAGACCTACCTCACATCAAAGGTCTGGTGGGTTTCTCAAGCTCTAGGATTCCCCTGCCTTTAATACCTGGTATGCCCAACCAAAGAGGCACTCCCAGAGCATACCTAACTTGCACTTGAGGGCTAGTGCTCGGAGGAGGGAAGAGGAAAAGTGACTGTGTATCCGATAACTTCAGATATGAGAGACCCAATTTTGGAGGAATGCTAGAAGGAAATCTAGTGCTCCCATGTGCACTGTTGGAAATGGTGCAAAGCAGCTTCCTCAAGAGATGAAGCTGTTCTACTTAGTCTGAAATAATTATGCAAATGCCTCTAGGAAGAGGTCAGAGTAATCGTAAAAGCTGATGCCCATATTAGCAGCGCATCAGGTACATGGAGTGCCTACAGCTCCCATGAAGGAGCATAATGGGATAAAAATCCTCAGCAAAGTTCTCAGCCGAGATGGGTAACTGTTAGGAATAATAAGGCAACTTTGTGYCTACATACGCACTCGCAGCCAGTGGCAGACTATTTTAATTTTAAGGGACYGTCTGCGATAAGAAACAACCAGCARGAAGAGAGTGAGAAACTGGAGAGAAGCTAGAGCACTCCAGGAAATTCCATCAAATCCCTGGACAGTCGTCGTCTCATATGTTGAGAAGTGTGATGCTGCAGCACTGGAGGAGTTATCTTGATTACGTGAGTATTGCAGTATTGCTGTGTTTGGTGAAAGTACCTGTTAGAAGAGCCAGACAGAGTGACAGTGCTTGCATAAATGTATTGGGATGGAAAAATATTAAAAYCTGGTCCACAGAAAGAATTAAAGGTGAGATTTTCAAAACTTGTTTTAGAAAGCTGACACTCAGTTCTCCCTCATTTCTAGTGGGAAAAGGGTATCCAAATTGGACACCTTTGAAAATGCCTCCTTTTTCAAAGGGACGTAAATTTATTTTAATCGGTTTGTATTCTTCAGCTATTTAAGCACTTTAGAAAATGTCACCATGAGTCATCAAAGATGTGCTAATCGATTACATCAGTGAGTTTAACATTAGCATCCCAGTATTAAATTAATTCTTCAAAGTTCATTATATGGCTTCTAAAGGAAGTTGTCTCTTATCAGGCTGGGTCCTATGAAAAATAGTAGTAACCTTAGTGCTACCAAATCCAAATGCCTTGGGGCAGTGTAAATAGCCTAACTTTGACATCCTGAAGTTCGAATACTGACATGTGAAATCATAACATTCTTTCACAGCCTGATCTAGTGTCCACAGAAGTCAGACAGAAAATTTCTGATGACTCTAACAGGTCTTGACTCAGGCTTTTAATATGGCTTTTTAATGTCTGACCTCATATAGCTTTGTTCCTGTAACAAAACTAGGGAATCTCATTCTGTCCAGTACCTGACATCTGCCTAATTTCTTAGAAATAGCAAAGTCGTTTGCTGGCACTGTTGAACTCAGAACAAAGCCTAAAGGCTGGTGAATATATAGCTTCATTAAACACATACACATCTGGACAATAAGGTTTTATAGAATATAGGATTCATTGTTTTTTGGCTAATACTAAGCAACTCTGGTGAGAGGGTGAGAGCTCTCAGTCCCAGTTACAGTTTGTGAGATACAAGAGTTATGCACATCTTAAAACGCTAAATAAGCACGGTGCAGAATGAGGCCTGTAATGACTTCTGATGTTGGGAGTCCGTCCTGCAACCAAGCTCATCCTCTGGAGGGAACACCACTGCAGTCCAGCAGCTAATGTGCTGGACTGGGCCCTTGGAGCTGTCTGCTCTACTCCTGGCCTACAGACCACATTGTATGAATTACTACAACTCTGCCCACCTGAATTTCCCCCTGTTTAAAGGAAGAGAATGATCATTTTTTCACAAAACTCTTTGGTAGGTACTTGCTTTGTTTGATTAGGACCAGCTTGCTTATTATTACTCAGACAGCAAGAAAAATTCAAAGCAGCGAGAATTTTTTAGACGGTGCCATTCATTTTTTATGGCATGTTTTGCATTGGTAGTGTAACAAACTGAAAAACCACAGCTCTCTTTGAACCTCACTTTCTTCCTGCACGCAGAGTTTTTCAATTTCACAGCGCACCACTGATTCCGGAGGGGGGGCAGAGGGGAGAAGAGAAGTGATGATTTTGGCAGCGACACCGTTATGATTTGCTAAAATAGCAGCTTGGCAAATCTGGTTTCTCAAATATCTCATGTTTTGTTAATTACTGACAGCTTTGTTTTTAACTGAACGTGAAACAATGTGGAGAAATGGGCAAGCGTGGCCCCTGACTCACCACTGCCCGGCTGAGCTCGGCAGGTGGGAGCAAGCCGTCTCCAAAAAGGGGCCCGAGCAGCAATTGCTGCCCCAGTTCACAAGGCGCAGCAGATAGATGCAAGGGGAGAGGTCCTGGGACCCAGCTATGGGATGCCAAAAGGRGGTCTTTCCACCCTGGGCTTGCTGGGCCAGCAGGAGTTTGGAAATCTTGCCAGAAAGGAATGTGAAGCAGGGTGCTCGGCTCCCAGGGTTTCGTGGTGAGGTACCCTTTTCCCCAGCCATGGTTTGATACAGGTAAAGATGAGGCATGGGATGTCTTGGGGGATCYGTTGGCCTCAGTTGTGGAGTCCCATGTGGAGAATCGGGGGGATCTGGCCGCTCTAGACYACCAGTGACTGGAAGCATCCCTTCAGGGGCCATTGTGTTTACCTGGGAATACATCATCAGGGGTAGGTGGAGCCAGGTCACCTTACCCATATTTACTTCAGACTAGGGCCCACATCTCATGAAAAGCAGCAAAGTGTGAGACGGATGTCTGAAGTAAGTGTGGGCAAAGTGGGCCAGAGTAGACACTCTTGCAGTTCATCTGTCAGCATTTCCTGGCYGCCTGGAAGTTCATGTGGAGCAGTATCTCCACATACTTTGAGTGATGTTCAGTCTCCCTGAGTCAACCAACACAGGGCATACACAAAGCATGGCCTCACTGGGCAAGCTTGAGAGCTGCACTTTGGGCTGGGATCTCCKAGGCAGAAACATGGGAGCTTTGTATGAGCGGATACCTGTTCTGCAGCTCCTGCCCTCCCTGCTCCACTCCCGGTGAGCGTGATGGGACCCTGGTATCAGAACATGGGGAAATTCAAAGACATAGGAAAGTGGAAAATTCAAAGCTAATGGAAGRCAGATGATTTCTTATGCCTGCATGCGTGCAACTAATCTATTCACTGCTCCAGGAGATCTCAGGGGCCAAGAACATAGGGTTTTTTTTTTTAAAGGACCTGATACCTAATGAGATAACAAAAATATCCAGCCAGGTTAACAAATTTGACAAAAGCAAAAGAAACTCTTCAACTTCAAGGTTTATACCCATTTCTAATGAGTGGAGGCTAAGATTAAAATATTCCTGGGAAGCAGGGTTCCTAAGGATGCTTGTGTAGTGACAAGATACTGGACTAGCAAGACTGCTGGCCGTGTAAAGCTATTCGTGCATAACTGTGCTTCTAATGATCCCATGGCAACTTATTTTTTGACCTATGTTTATTGTATTGGGTAAATGTCACGTCCACTTTTTGTTTCTTTATTAGCATAGCTCATCAGGCGCTCTGTGTGTGTGTGTTTGTACATGCACCACACATAGACATAATTACACATAGGTCCTTTGGTGTCACTTTTCCCAGAGCAGTGTAACACTTCACATATGAAATGAATTTTTATAGAAATAATGCTACAGAGATCATTTTTTCCGACCATTTTTTCCTTTTTACTAATACATAAGAGAAATGGAAATAGTGAGTCAGAATATATCTGTAGTCACAYGGCATGAAGAGAAATTCAATTTCAGAAATGCTGAGCTTTGTGTCTCAGTGCAGGAGGAAGTCTGCAAACTTGGGCTGTACGACACACATCACAGATCTGGCATTTATGACTGATAAAACTGTTTTGAGAAGCAGCAGCATCTCAGCCCTGATTAGTCAAAGATATTTTGCAACCGTCCTCTCACTGAAGTTAACTGGAGCGAAGGAAGTGTTCTGGGAAATCGAGCCCGCACAGTGAAAGCAGAGCGCTGGGAATACAGGCTGCTAACTTTGGCTCTTCCACAAACTCATTGCTTGACCTTCAGCACATCAGAAGAAGGACAGGAGTCCAAGAGTGATCTGGGRCTGCTTTTCCACCATTGGGCTCTCCCTCTTTAACTAGCCCTTGTTTGTCTTGCTATCCATCAGGGTCTCATTTCCTCAGCCCAAAACAAAAAGGCAGGGGGGGGGAAAAAATCGCCTGTAAAGGGATCCTGAGTTATGAAGTCCAAGYCCCAGCCCCAGAAAACCTTGCTGGCAGGGTTCTCCCTTCTTACACAGTGCAGAGGAGGCTCCGCGCCCCCGCCTGCTCCCCCCCCCAGCACCCCAGGCGCGGGCGCTCGCCTCGCTTCCCTCTGGCAGGTCGTTTGCCTTGACCTCTGAACAATGGAACTGTATTTAAAGAACGAAGGGATGGAAAAAAGAAAAGGAAAGGAACCAAGAGATGGCTGGGATTAAAGCAAAGAAAAAAATTACAGGAGTGCCAAGTACAAAGGGGGTTAAAAAAGGAAAGAGAGAAAAAGAGACAGGAGACTTGAATAGCATTGAATATTTGAATTTCTTTTGTTTGAGAGGGTTTTTTTAAAGCCGCTTGGATAGGTGGTTTGGTTTTTTTTCTCATACAGGTGTTGTGTATACATTTTTCCAATTAGAAGAATCTCCTTTATATATTTAGCACTATTTAGAGRGGACTGGGAAGATAAAGCTGCTAAAGCTAGGTTCTCCAAACTGGCTTTTGTTACGCCAATGTGAATCACTTAATAATTCATATTTCAGAATACATTAATGCAAATGATAATTTTAGCTTGCTATTGAATTTTTAAATATGCAATACAAGCAATTTATGTTTCTGTTCATTTTCCCAGGTAAAACTGTTTAGACGTTTTTAACATATGCTTGGTTTCACTCATCATATATCATCCCATTGTTTTAAATTGGGGTAATTAAAAATTAGGAGCATCGCAAATAATACATGGAGCCCTATGTTCATGGAAAAATAACATGGAACTTATACTCAGTCTTGCAATTTGAATGAAAGAGATTTTTCAGTGATGCTGCAGTAACAAAATAGCAGTGTCCYGTGTTTATGCAGATAATCTATATCTAAATAGTAATTACTGTGATTAATCTGTATCTATCTCTTTCTCTAAATCATTAGGGTTTTTTTCTGGAATTTTTTTAGATTTACTAGGAATATTTGGTGTAGGAAGGACAACCACGTCGTTCCTCTCCTACTGGGCTGGCTAGTTAATTAGAAGTCTGAAAATCAGATGTTATTGAAGATTTGCTTTCTTTTTTTGTGTCTGGAAACTAATTGTCAGCTTTGACTCCGCTTTTCAGAAACACGGTGGGAACTCAAGTGGCAGGCGAACTGTGAGACCCAGAGAGCCCAAGCTGGGCTTTGCCCAGGGAAGGGTAAGAAGCTCTGTGACTCTCGCATTGCCCCTCACCCCCCCCGAGCTCCCCATGGGGCAGGAGCCAGTCCTGCCTGCCCAAGTGACGATGGTCCAGCAATGTGCCACTTTGTAGGGATATATTTAAAGCAGCGGTCGGGGACAGGGGATGCAGCATCCTGCAGTATCTTGCTTTTCCACAAACAGTGCGTGTGCCCTCTGTGACTTGTTGCAAAGAAATAAAAATGTCCACAGAGAGGGCCAAGGGGTGAGGAGGACATCCAGCTGCCCCTTCTCTCTTCCTCACGTTTCTGGCAGTGGCCCACCAGCTCCGGCGTGCCTATGGGGATGTTAGCTTGGCCCTTGGGGGTCATGTAACTTCCCTCCCATTCAACCATGCCTGTAATGAGGACAAGAAAGAGACTTCCACACCTTCTTCTCCACCCCTGRGGGAGGTGCACCACCCCCTCACCTTCCCACTTTTCCCTCCTGGGCAAGAGAAATAAAAAAAATGTTGCCTTCCATCCCTTTTCAGGACAGCAAAGCCATCCTTTACCATCAATAGTGTCAGACTGCATTCCACAAACACCTTCTAGCCCCCGGCTTCCACTCGGCCGTGACTGCTCAACTGTGATAAAGTGGTAGCATATCCTAGATACGAGATCTACAGACAAATAYGACCCACCTAAATGCTGGACATATCCCTGAGCTCCCATATGCAAATCTCATCCTGTACTTAATCAAATATCATCCATCCAGGGGGGAGGAAAAGAAAAAATGAAGGCGCTATTAGAAAGGAAATGGTAATGAGAAGAAAAGAGATATCAAGGAACCAAAATAATTTGTTATAAATTAATATTACAACCTGGGGATATAAATATGTCTGGTTATTGGAACGCACATTCTCTCCCTTAAACCATTGCTAGAAGCATAAAACTTCCCACGACATGCTGTATTGGTCAATGTATCTCTGTAAGAAGGTGCTTTGTATCTCAGAGGTAGCATAAGAGCCATTAGATGTGGGTGTTGCTATGGTAACTGCTCTTTTTTTTAATTGAATAGCATAGTAAGTAGTCTTGTAAAACCCACTAACCCGTAACTTGCTGGTGCCCTGAGGCARCATTAATGCAAGCACCTTTTCTTTGTCTTATTTCCTTCCTAGAGAGATGCAGGTATCTCAGCATAAGCTACATCCTTACAAGGGTAGTAACTGTGCCAGGAGAATATGTCCAACTGCCTCTTAGTAAAGGGATGATAAACGGAAGGACAGGTAAGATATACCMGCTTTATTCCAGGCCACTGTATACACCATGGGGTCAGGTAGACAGAAGACTCTCCCCTTCCTCTGCAGCTGAGATGGATAGCCAAAATCTTAATCTTTTGCTAATATGCCATCTTTCACTTCTTTCACACACAAACTAAGACTGCCCCCTCACCCCCCTCCACCCCCCCCCAAGCCACGGTACTGTATTGCAGCCAATTAATAAACCATCCAAATGAAGCCTTCCAGTACATCAGCCAGTTGGATGAGATGACTTTTGTTTGGTGTAAGATTTATTGTTTTTCTCTTTCTCTTGACATGTGTCAAGTGTGACTCTTTCTAAATCTCCAAGACCTTCTGCTTTTATAGTCCTTTTCAGAAAAGCAGTGGTCTATTTGACTGCTGAGCTGGATCACCTGCCTGGATCTTGGATCCTGCCTGTTCTTGCTGGTGTTCATGTTTTAAGTCAGTAGCGGAGTATTTTTATAAGTACAGGAGTACCASCCTTCCTCTGAGCAGGGAGACTGCCTCCCTGGTTGAAGTAAGGCCTGTWTAATTTGGTCAAACACATCAATTTTTCAGCTTCAGCTCCAGAATTCCCCTTGCCACTGCTGACAGGCATGCCCTGTCACRGTTTTGCTGTGGGATGCTCTGCACGGGGCTGTATCTCCAGTTTCACTGTCCTTGGCACTCGCAGCTCTCCCCTGGAGTCACCGCCAGACTGTACTTGACCTTGGTGTGTGCTCATCCACCCATTCAGAAAGGGGACAGCAGCCGAAAGGGAACAGCTAACACRTCCCTTCCCCTTCCCCTCCCAGCCCAGCCCCTCGGCCTCGGCACAGCTGTGATGTTTTAGGTGGTGCTCGGGCAGGTCCTGCCCCTGGCTGACCAGAAGAGCTCCCATGTGAACCTGGGACTGCTGACTTTTCTCTCTCCATACATTGTAGTGTTGTGTCACTTTTTTTTATGTTTATAATTCCCCATGACCAATCGCCCCTATGCTATTCTGTGCAAGCCYGCTGAATGGAGCACTTCATCGTGATGAAGTGGAGATAACTGGCTTTGATGCTGAAAGAATAACTAACTGTAAGGCTTCTTTTGTTTGGGATTTTCAYGTATATGTTGTCTGGGGCAAAGTCCACAGCTGAGATCTTGGGAACCCCCATTCAGGTGCTGCCAAACAAGGGTGGCACTGACACAGATTTCTGAGATAAGCATGCTTGTTTTTTTTACTGTAAAGTTTTCCCGGTCATCTAAAAGTTCTGCTTTGAATATTKCACGGTTTCAGTTTTGGCAGGGCTCAAACTGATCAGATCCAGAACTGCGGGTTCTCCTACCTAAGTCTCCCAAGAAGCTCTCAAAGCACCTGACACGTGCCGGCAGGATTGAGCTGCCCACATAACACTGCTTTCTTCTACAGCGCTGTTGAGGGAGTGGGTACTCTCCCACCTCCAGGCTGTATCCCAGGCTGGGCAGGGCAGCCCCCCGGTTCTCCTAGCACAGTTGTTCCACTGTGGGAAAAACAATTCAGGATTTATTGGGTTAGGCTTTGCTCCAAGGCCCCTGCCTATGTATTTATTCAATGGCATTTTGATGTCAAATAGAAAAAGGATAGACAGAAATGATGCCAAATACAAATCTCAGCTTCAGACAGCTGTAAAATTTGGATACAYAAGAGAGAGGAGCTGAGCAGTATGGCCAGAGCCTGTGATGTATTTATTAACCAAAAGTGAGAAAGTTCATCCTGCTTCAGAGAACTGAGGTGAACTTTGGGTGGCACATAAGCCTGGTGTTGCTCTGCCATTTGGGAAGTTAATTTCCCCCTAGAAGGAAGTTACGGTCTTTAATCAAAGGCTTGTGAAAAGTGACTCATTTTGCTAGGGTGGCAAAGGTTTCTAATTTGTTTTGATATTTTTGGTCCTATCTAGGGAATGTCCTTTATTGGAAAAGACAGATTAAAAAAATAGATAAAAAAGAGGAGGAAATGCTTGATGTGCACTTGAGGAGCCTGGATTTGTTCAAATACGAGCATGGAAAGTCTGAGTGATCTTCACATTCAGATCACAACTTCACTGTAAAGGAAAGGTCACTTTTGCTTGTGTTCTGGGGCAGCTTTTTCTCTTTTGTCCCCTTGGTAAGATCTCTCCTTTTGTATTATTATGGATGTACCTTGGTTTTGAACTTTTTCTTTTTTCTTTTTTTCTTTTCTTTT
>JASVER010000026.1:9117657-9149541 GCA_030449065.1 Oceanodroma leucorhoa | reverse complement strand
TTTTTTTTTTTTTTTTTTTGTACAGAGAACTGATATTTCATCTTTTAAAAGACTTACAAGAAAAAGAAATAATATATGCACCACTGTGGAAAAGCATGTCTCTGTTCATACCTTTGCATTTTACAGGAAAATATGTCATTCCTTTCAGATCCATGAATTAAGATGCACTATTTTTTGCTGAAGGCTATTTTAAATTAGGCTAATAAATTGCTGCTCTCTGCCTTGCGTGATAATGCATTACATTATCTACTGATGTACACGTATTGTTTGACTCTAATGGTGTGGAAATTAAATGTTAGACATGGGCCAGATGTTCCTATAGATGAATATGAAGTATGACTCTGTCGTAGCTGAGTCTCAATGGGACAGAAGGTAGACGGTGAGGTTTTTGGAACAACAGGAACAAAAAATCTTAAGTGGGTCACTCGCATCCACACCCAAGATCCATCCCTAACACTGAGCTGTTGAGRAGCGTTACCAACCTGAGCTCCAGTAGTATTCCTCAGCCAGAGCTGCTGCCTTTCTTATTTCAAATGCTTCAGTGCTTATAAAGCCACAAAGAATGGCTCGTAGAGATGGTAAATGTTTGCCGTCCCTGTGAGACTGACAGAAACAGCTCGGGGTGCATCCCTGGCTCCTGCCTTAGCTACAAACATTTTGAAGCTCTCCCTCTGCCCTTCCCCCTCTCCCTGTGTATTTTCATGCAGTGGCTGAGGGGGCAAACAGATGTACATTACAGTGAATATTAATGAAGGTCCCCCACTGGCATCTCCTCTCTGGAAAAGACACGGGGAGAACAGCTTACAATCTCCCTCGCAGGGCTAAATTACCCATTGACTCATAATCTAAGTACCAGCAGAATGCTGCTGAACACGGGTATTTAGGATATTTGATAATGATGGACAGGGGCGTTTTCAAAATTGGTAATAAAGCAGCTTTGCTTTGGGAATGTTCTGACTCGCTACAGCCCACTAGCACCTAAAAAAAAAAATCCTAACCATGAGATCAATTGAATGTTTATATCTGTGTGTGCGTATGTGCATGTATGTTCATACTGTGTRTGAGGTGGGAAGCGAGGACAATTTTTGCATTATCAGTAGAGGTCCCTGAGCAAACCAGAAGGACTTTCAGGAGTAGTGAGTTGGTAATGCATGGATGCTTTGTCACCAAGAGGGAGAGATGGACTTTCTTTTCTTCTTGCCAGCCCTGCTTGCAGGAGTGGCAGCCCCTTTGACCACTGAGCTCAGTGCAACTCTGCACTGAGGATTTTTTTAACACTGACCCAGCGTGCGGGTGGCCCCAGACCGGCACGAGCGGGAGGGTGGGGAACTGCAGGGTGGGAATGAGCAGCGGCACGCGGGAGCGGGAAACAGCTTCGCAGCCAGGGAAAGGGCTTGTATAACTGCTTCTGGTGAAGGGTTCCACGAGGTGCCCCGAAGAGTGAAGTGAGGTGAAGGAGAGCTGGCTGTGGCCGTGGGACCACGCTGCTGCTGAACGGGCCGTGGTGCTCAGCTGTGTCCTCTGAGGGGGACGCAATGGTCACTCATTCCTGAGGCATCTGGCTTGAGAGCTCTGAGCTGCTACCATGTCCTGACCCAGCCTCCTGGCGGGGTAATACTTCTGCAAAGATTTTGGGTATAAGTTTGTTTTTGTGCGCCCGAGCTCACGGAAGGCCAGGGATCGTCAGGAGTTACGTTATTCCCCCTGGTGAATGTGGCGGTCACCCCCAAGGGCATCAGGCCCYGACGGCGAGCTCTGTGCCAGCCACATCCATGCCCCCCGCAGCTCTGTGCGYGGTGGAGGGAAGATGGGCACACGGTGTGTCCCCGCGCAGCCCACGGGCATCACCGCCTGTGTCGTGGCTGTAGGAACCACCACAGGGACCTCGCCGTGGACAAGCCAGAGTCCCTACCAGGGACGATGCCGCAGCACTGACCCCAGGTGAAAGCCAGCATCAGGTCTTCAGCTTATGATTTGTAGGAAGCAAGGCTTATTTCCCATCTAGCCGCAGTGTTTCTCAGGCCTTTCAAGTGGCAGGCACCGTCGGATATACTGGAGAATGTTTTCATCACAGCTAACAGAGGGCTATCCAGATTGCTCGTAACTGTTTTTAGCACAGTAAACATGTAAACCAAGTGCCTGGGGAAAGAAAAAAAAAAGAAAAAGCCTGTCCTTGCAGTAGCTGATCATTTTTAATTAAATCTCAATCTATCAATCCAGTTACTGTGTGAGAGGGAGAGAACCAGCCTTGAATGATTTAGGATGTGGGTGATCTGAGATGGCTGCTAGCTCTGTGGCCCTGCGCAGCGGCCAAACCCAGCCGAGGCACTCCTGCTGCCAGCATGAGGACAAGGCGCAGGGGCAGGATGGTCCCACCAGCCTGGCCTCCATCATACAGCTCGTGGGCTGAGAGAGTCTGTCAGAGCCTGGAGTGGGTTTCTGTCAGGAGGTGATGTGGTCCCCCACCTCACTGCGCTCCCACAGAAAGCAGGGTTTGTAGCGGTTGGGTATCATCTTTGACGGTACCACAAGAAGCATGAGCACTTCTGCCCGTGCTGCTGCAGTGCCGGCTTCCTCCCGGTCGGACGGTGCTGAGCACGGCTCAGGAGTGCCAGATGCCACAGCAGGTGGACACCCTTTGGGATGGACACCGTAGCACAGGGCGCTCCTCCTGGGCACCCCACACCATGACTTCTGCAGTCCCACTCCTCCGTGGATGGGGAGAGGTGAGGGGGGCATGAGTTACCTTTCCTGTCTCTGGGCTCAGGGATTTACCCTTTCYAATGAAACTGGTCCAAAGTACTTTAAAATGCGAAGGTAGAGAGGGTTSATTTGACAAAATGTGATATTTACTGTCTTCACATCTTTCCTCTCCCAGAGTCAATGTTAGTCATGTTGTTAATGAATGAAGAACAAAAAAAAAAGTAAAGACAGTTGCCAGTTTTGATACCAGTTTTGGGTCTGAGTGGAGGCGGGAGGGGGAGAGAATGGCATGCGTTCATCTGTGTTTCAGGAACAATGAACGTCAAACCTGAAATTATTTCCTATTTGAAAATAATGCTTAGATAGATTTTTATTGACAGAGCCAATTTAGCTCACTGTATAGTCCCCAGCATCTGAGCTCTTGYAAATCACCTGCAAGCTTCTCCTCCTCTCCACCACTTGCAGAGCAGTGAAAACTGTATTTCAGATTTAACTGAAGCTGATCACCAGGTAGCTGGAGAAACATCTGAGAGAAAGTGAGGCGAAGAGTGAGAGACTCAGGGACTAAAAATATGCAGAAAAAGTAGGAGAAGGGTTTTAAAACCTGAAACCATACAAATCTTTCTTTTTATCTACCTAGCATTTAGATAGCAAAGGCCACCTAGATCAACACATTCATATACACATGCTCACACGTGTATTCACAAATCTCCAGAGACAACCTGAACCAGACACTTATCCTCCCCACCATGGACGGTATTAGGTGAGAATTACTTCAGATGTGATTTGATATTCTAGGTTTTTTATAAACTATTCCTGYCACTGAAGAGGATCATGACAGCACTAGGATTTGTATTGGGTCTGTATCCTCCCTCCATAAGAGGAAATGTTTGCCTGTAGGTCTGACTACATGTCACTTTTATCCTCTGCGGGTAAAATATATGGTCTTAGCAATCTGATCACTATGGCCTACTCACAGTGTGCATTACCTCTTTTACTGTGTGTTCTCATGAGTGAGCTGGCCTCAGTTTCAACTCTCAGTTGTCTGGTCTGGACTCACCACTAAAGAAGGATATGAGTGAGAAAAGGAAATTCTTCTTCAGAAGTCAGTAAAGYGGCTCTTGACGTTTTCTCCCCTTCAGGATCTGTCCATACAACCAACCACACACAAGCCTGCCAGAAAGTATTTGCCTTGAAAATAAACAAGATGATAAACTTTGATTTAATGTTCACAACTGCTAGCTCTGCTTGAGGGGTCCAGAGTGAATGATGCGTGATACTTCAGGGAGAGAACTCAAGAGCTCCCTSACCTCGTTGGATTATTGATGATGAGATGGAGAGCTCTTCCTGAAGCCCTGAGCACTCGTTGCAGGCTGTGCCATGGGGGGTTCCTGTAGTTGCTTCCTGCTCCCCCCCACAAAAGCCTCTCATCGAGGAAGCAGGGCAGATGTTCCCACTTTTTCAGCTGTACAATCCCTGGCACTTTTGTGATGATCTTATCACAGTGGATATTGTGGATRTGGTGGATGCAGTGGCTAGTATCTACCGGGGCTTCAGTATGGCCTTTGACACTGTCTCCCATAAGACCCTCATAGACAAGCTGTTGATGTATGGGCTGGATGAGCAGACAGTGAGGTGCACTGAAAACTGGCTGAACAGCTGGGCCCAGCGTCTGGTGATCAGTGGCATGAAGTCTAGTTGGAGGCCAGTAACTAGTGGTGTACCCCAGGGGACCATACTGGGTCCAGTCCTTCATTAACGGTCTGGATGATGGGGCAGAATGTACCCTCAGCAAGTTTGCAAGATGACACAAAACTGGGAGGATTGTSCTGCCATTCAGAAGGAACTGAGGCTGGAGAAATGGGCTGACAGGAAGATCACAAAGTTCAACAAGGAGAAGGGCCAAGTCCTGCACCTGGGGAGGAACAACTCCCTGCACCAGGACATRCTGGGGGCCACCCAGCTGGAAAGCAGCTTGCAGAAAAGGACCTGGGGTGTCCTGGTGGACACCAAGTTGAACATGAGCCAGCAATGTGCCCATGCAGCAAAGAAGGCAAATGGCATCCTGGGCTGCATTAGGAGGAGTATTGCCAGCAGGTCAAGGGAGGTGATTCTTCCCCTCYACTCAGCACTGGTAAGGCCACACCTGGAGTGCTGTGTCCAGTTCTAGGCTCCTCAGTAGAAGAGAGATATGGACATATTGGTGAGAGTCCAGCGAAGGGCCACAAAGATGATTAAGGGACTGGAGCAGCTCTCCTATGAGGAGAGGCTGAAACACCTGGGACTGTTCAGCCTGGAGGAGAGAAGGCTCAGGGGGGATCTTACCAAAGTATATAAATACCTAATGAGAGGGTGCAAAGAAGACAGAGACAGGTTCTTTTCAGTGGTGCCCCAGTGACAGAACAAGAGGCAACAGSCACGAACTGAAACACAGGGAGGTCCCTCTGAACATCAGAAAAAAGTTCACACTGTGAGAGTGACCAAGCACTGGCACAGGTTGCCCAGAGAGGTGGTGGAGTCTCCCTTCTTGGAGATATTCAAAAGCCATCTGGACCTGGTCYTTGGCAGCCTGCTCTAGGTTGAGCAGGGGGTTTGGACAAGATGACCTCCAGAGATCCCTTCCTACCTCAACCCTTCTGTGATTCTGTGATCTCAAAGATGTTACAAACRGTGAATAAATGAAGCCTCTGAGACCCTGTTTTATTAAGTGTACTGTTACAACAGGGAACTAAGGCATGTAGTCACGTATCTACGTATACAGTAGATTGGTTGCTCTGCTGAGAAGCACAAACACGATGACTTAATGTGCAGCCTTGTTCCCTTAAACAAGCAGCCAAAGCTTGTCATCTGGCCTTTGGCACTTGTGGTCAAAATAAGGGTAGAGAAAGCCCTATCTCATCTATGAGAGTGCCTGAAGTGACCTTGATTACCTATTGAGGCATCTTAGTCCAAGAGAACAAGTTTCTTATCCATCTCATAACATCTCCCTTGGTTTTAACATGGCATATGCCTCATGTATTAATTAGTTTTCCTGCAACTCACATTTCAAAGGACTGTGGCTCTTCAGTGGGAGGAAACCGCAGCAAGCCAATAGGAGCTATTCAGATAATATGTCTCAAGAAACCATCAGGTTTTCCACGCTCACACAGTAGCAGGAATTTTGGCAACAGTACCTTCCATTTACTATGGTGGAAGAAATGTCATCAATTGTTAATTCAGTGGAAACTACTAAATTAAAAATCCTTAAAGTATTCTGATCCAGGGAAATTCAGGGCTTGATTCTGCATCTATCAACTGAATGGGCATATGCCTCTTGTACTCTGTGGGACTAAGACTAGCTCCTGGTTAAAGGAACTTCAGGGTAAATGCAAGCAGTATTTAGTGATAGGGGGGAAAAAAAAAAACAACCTAAATCTTTTCCTTTTCTTATAAAGGTGAGTTGTCATTCTGGAAACCCTTACTGTGCTATAGGTTTCTATATGCAGCCTTCCTTGAGGGAGATGGGTGGGGTTTTCTACATATTTGCCTCAAAATTCTGCATCCTTGCTGGTTGCRTAAATTAAAGTGGTATGATCACTGTCCTTTGTTATAATGATTTCTTACAGCACGAAGGGACTCCCACAGCAGCCAGGGAGTAAGAGAAAGTGAATGTCAGGCATTTTCTATCCCTTCACCAGAAGAAGGTGCCCAACAATCCTGCACAGGAGGTTCTCTCCTATCTGTGACAGGTCTGTGATGGGCTTGCCTTCTTCTGAATGGCAAGTTGTCCACTTTGTAGGATTTTCTCCTTTATGTCTGTGCTTTCATGGTCTCTGCAGAGACTTCCACGGAAACTCTTAAATGAGAGCTTGTCCTTCCTTTTTATGATGTGGACCTGTGGCCAAGGAAAACTGGGCCAAGATCTCCAAACTCACACAGGCCACCACCGCGAGCAACATCCAATAGGAACTGCTACCATACAAAGCTGAGCACATTTCAACTGGTGACCCCGCTGACTGATCACTGCTCACATAAGCCAGCCAGCCCTCTCATTACTAACAGCTTTAGCTGGAACCGTTACTTAATTAAAAATGCCTTGACCAGTCCCATCACTGTGGGAAGCCAAGACCAAGAAGACTTTATAAGAAAAGTCACTGTAACTCCAAATGAAAAACCTACACTGTCTTTTCCCTTTGCTCTTTAATTCCCACTGCAGATTCACGTCCTGGTGAGTCRTGACATATGCACAGCACATATATATGAAATAAGTTGTCTCTTCTGTCCTTCCCCTGCTACAGCTGCTTCCTCACCCCCACACCTCATTCTTGTTTCTAGACTTTATTCACCCAAACTTTCTAAGAAAGAAAGAAAGAAGGAAAGAGTTTTCCTGTAGCCACCAGTGCTGTTATGACAGTACAAACGTTTAGTGTAGATTTAACCTAGAGCTTCAGCCCAGGACTGTGAGCCTGAGCTCTGACTGATGATGTGAGCAATCTCTCTGCCACACTAAGCTAATMACAACAAGCCAGCACGAAGTGTCAGTGCAAGATGGACAAATGCTAAATAGCAAAACAGATGAGAAATAATAAGTCTTTATTTTACATTGTGAGCCTACCAAGAATTGTTTGCTAGTGATGAAATCTCTGCAAACACATCGCTGCAGATAGCTTGAATATGGCCTCATTTCAGAGCTGCTAAGTGAAATACTGAACAGTGGTTTCCTCTTTGCAAATACATTTTTGTTAAAGAACTGTTGAGGTTAAACTGTTCAAGAGTACCAAGTGCTTCAGGTTGGACCCTTGGCCCCAGATATTGGAATTTTGTCCCATTGAAAGTGACTTTGGCAAAATGCTGCCAAGCACCCTCCTCCTGCACCACAGAGAGGGCAGCCATGGGTACACAAATAAAGAATGGTTACGTCTGAAGGAGAAAGCTCAGTGAGCTGCCATAAGAGATGCCACCATGGCTTTGTTTGTTGTATAAAGCATGAGGGCCTACTWCTGGCTGAGGAAGTAAACAGAATTTGTCTGCAAGCTTATCCTCCTACAGTGCTAAAATATTTCCTTCCTGCGCTTTTTAATCTCTTTATTTTTTATTAAATGCCATGCCTCTGCTGTCTGCTGCTCCCTTCTCCCTTCTCCAATGGTTCTCTTTTCTTCTAGCTTCTCTCTTCACTATTGCCTTCTCTCATTTGTTTTCCTCTTGGACATTTTGTGCAACATCCCATCATGTACTGTCACATTTTATCCTCTCTCTACTCTATAGACTCCAGCTATTACTTGTAAGCTCTCCTGGCAGTCATCCTGCAGCAGTGTTTCCATACTAGCACTTCCTTCATCCTTTGCCTTCAGCCAATTAAGGGCATTTGTTTGCGTTTGCACAAGGCACAGGCACATTCTTTTTTAAAGATCTTATCCCACAGCTATGTCAAGTTCCTAACACCATTTGCATCATCTAAAATGCTGCATTCTTCATAGATGAAATGAGAGCCTGCTGGCTGCTTACAGTGACTGATAAAATGGCAACCACAAGAAGCCTAAAATATAAAATTAATCTGTGTGGGCTGGTTCATGACCCTGAAAAAGCATCAGTCTATGCAATAATCCTTGTCTTTGGTCTACCACTGATCTAAGCATAAAGAAACTGGCAGATTTTTATTACCTAACAGCACCCTTTTCTGAGAGATAGATAAGAAAACTTAAATAACAGGCCTCCCTGGGAAGCATATGGTATAGCAGCAGAAAATTGAGACTCCAGCAGTGGGACTCTGCCACAGTAACCTCACTTAACATGGGGAATACATGGGTATCTTCTCCTAGTTGGTGTGCGCTTTCAACCTGTTTTAAAGAGACAATATTTTACTCAGGAATGGTTTCAGTGGAGAAATCCTAATGCCCACATGAAAATCCTTCTCATTGCAAAGAGAGGTCACTTTCTCAGGGCAGGACTTGGACTTCAAGATGCCTACTGAGGTTACAGGAGTGTGGATGGTTCTCTACTTCATCTCAGGCTCACAGAAAACCCGTATTCACTTTTTGCCAGATCCTGTTGCTTAAACACAAACTCAGTCGCTTGCCTGGTTTTGCTCATACAGCAGCAAGCCAGCATCTCCTCCTGCAGCCTCTGACATCTCTATTATCGGTGCTCCCATTCTTCCAAGGGGGAGAACTGGCAGCAGGAGGCCCAAGGCGGGCAGACAGGAGAAGAAAGAGGAATTCCTGCCAGACACTGCAGGGGTGTTGAATTGCCCCTTAGGGTCTCGATCTGCTCAYTGCACACATGTCAATCTGTGGAGCAGCATTCACAAATCAACCCCTTCTCAGGTGCTTTGAGCAATTTCTTGAATTTCAGAAAAATCCATGCTTGGATAACCAGCGTAAGATGAGGCAGCCAACTCATACAACATGCACCAAGCCACACACACGGGACTGCCAGGCAGACCTGTTTAGTATGGGGTGTTATCGGTGACAGGAGAGAGATGTGTGTAAACATTTCTAGCAGTGTCTCGCAGCCTCTACTGTGACAATAGTGGCGGTGACGGTGGGGAGACAAGGTGATGCTATCATTAGGCCTGCTCAAAGACCATGTSGATGAGATGACCCATCTCCAGTCTCTCTTCCATCCTTGACGGATGCCTCATCAGTCGAGGTGTCTTCCCACACACACCGGTGACATTCAGCTCTAGGGCGTCGTATTGCTCTGCAGTGGACAAAGTCTGCAGGCCAGACCGAGCTGGTCCACCTGATGGATAACTCYGCTTTAGCGGACACACAGGCCGCAGTTTCTGCCATTAAGATCTTCCCATTGCAMCACTCTGCTTTCATGTTCTCAGAACTTTACCAAACTTAATTGTTTGAACTAAATTACTGAACTGAATATTTTTCTTTTCCTGTTATCCATCCAAAGCTAAGGATCTGGGAGAAGCTCAACCAACATATTTCAGCCTTTTTTTTTCCTGAAGTTGAGACTGAAATCGAGGAAAAGTAATTGTTTAGATAAAAAGAAAGCATACAACCTTCATTAAGATGCTCTAACACTGTGCTACTTGAAACTTGGTATCTAATTTCAGGATGTTACTGTGCATATGCTTGTTTGCCATTTTAGTGGACATTTTTATCAAATGTGGCAAATTATATATATATATAAAAYGAAAATCACCATATGTTCATGTCTGGAGAAGACTTTTTGAAGCTTAGCAACTGAAGTATCTGAAGATTCCCACTTTCAGACCCTTCCAGTGAAGACAYTTCATCCTCTCATGCCTACAGACCAAATACACGGTCTTGCTATCAAGTGACTTGGCACGTTCCAGCCAGCAGTACAACCTAGTCCTTCCTTGCAGTTGCTGAAGGATAGTGTGTTACTATCACTGGAGCACAAAGCCAGGGAATTATCTCTTTCAATTCCCAGTTCTCCATCTGTTCATGCCCAGGAAAAGGAGTGAACAGGATTAGGTAGGGTTTTGGGAAAAAGGTTGAATAAGGGAGATAATCTCAACCTTAATTCCAGTATTTTCTCATTTCTAACCTGTTTGGCATCTTCGTATTTTTTCCTTATGATGCAATTATATGCTATCCATTTAAAATATCCTTTTAATTTACAGGCAAGCATAACAGTAAAATAAATGCATCATCCTCCTTGCACTGTAGCTGCATAAAAGGTTTATGAAATCGTCTGTGACAGTTCCTTGACAAGGAAAAACAGAGATATTACTATAGTAACATTCAAAGGTGGTTGCAACGAAAATAAAATCATTCAAACTAAGGCAATATTTGCTCACATAACATGAGTCATTTGGATTGTGACTTCCTGACAATGGTGAAGAAGGGGAAAGTAGTCAAGGAAGAGTAACGACTTGTCCCCACTTCATACTGCAGAATCCAAACGTTCTCACCGACAACCAAGGAAAAGACAATAACAYCAAAGTGGAACATATATTCCTCTTTAGCAGATTTAAGATATGCACTAACAGCGGGCCAAGTTCTGCTTTCACATATGCTTTGGATTGCCTCTTGATTTCTGAACAAGTGCCTGTTTATAGCAGTGATATATCTGAGCAGAGAGGGACTCGGTGCCCTTTGGATCAGGCTGTGAATACGAAAGACACCACAGAGATCTTCATGACAGATCAGAGAGATGCAGAAAGAATCCGAGAGCAGATTTTGCCCTGCACAGAAGCATGGGATCAAATGTGGTCATTCCTGCTCTGCCTCCCGCAACATATACGCAATAATAAAAATAAATGTAAAGCCTCTGTGCTSCTGAAGACCTCTGAGCTCTTAAACAAGAAATAGCTAAAAACAATGTGCCAAATTCTGCTCTTCCTGTGCAGCTCCATTGATGTGCCAGGGATACAGAGTCTGACATCAGGAGATTAGCACAGTGCAGGTGGGGTCCAGAGCACCACAAAAAGACAAGGTTATGATTTTTCCCTATAGAAAGACTGATGAGGGGATCTGAGTGATTTCACTTTAGATGACAGGCAAAGAAACAAATGGAGTAGAAGACTGTGCATATCTCTCTAACGTGCTGTAGCAGTTTGGCTTGATACAATGGCAGCTGGGAGTTTGGGGAGATGCTCCCTGGAACTGTAAAGGCATAGGGAAAATGCAGTCATATCAGACACAGAGCCCTCCATCTCTCAGCACTGGAGTTATCTTCCCCTAATATATGCTACATTTACTCAAGAGTGGGCAAAACACACTTCAGATTCCATAAACCCACCGAAATAAATTGTACCTTGGAACAGTAGCCTTGCCCCGTAAAACAAGGGATGGCACTGATATAAAGCTGATTTGCCTGACTGCCATTGTTAGCCTACCAGAGAGGCTAATTCCAGATGAGGCAATTCTGCAGGCAGCTAGCCGCTTTGGTGGAGGGGAATGGCATGCATTTGTTTGGGGGGGGGGGGGCAGACAGGGAGGAGAAGGACAGGACAGGAGCAAAGGAAATACTTTAGCTTTACCCTGTAAAATCCAATCCTTTCCTTTAAGAAGAAATTTTTTTTCAAAATCACCTGTACAGCCAGTGTAGCCAGCTCTGAAGTAGGAAAATTCAAAGATATTGTGCTTCTATTGCCTAAATTTTAATTAGTCTGTGGCTAAATGGGGAACTTTGAAGTTGGCTACACAGTGATTTTCATGTGCCCTGTTGACTTGAAGAGACCAAAGACTCCAGCAACATTCAAAGCTGCCCCCTGCACATGTGTAAATGATTCCACAAGGAGCAAATGTGGTGATTTAGGTCTTAGCCTGAAAGACCTTTTTAAGGACGTGCATGCTAATTGCAAAAAGAGACCTTCCATGCAGACCTGTAGGTCTCCAAAGAATCTCTGCAAAGTCAGGTACCCAAAAGTGGTGAGACCTGCAGACTCGGTACAGACCACTGTGTCTTAGTTCAATCCAAGATGCTCTGAGCAATAAAATAGTGTAAGCGATAAAATCACCCAGTTTGTAGAAAAATCAGGTTGTGTTCATGTCCATGAAAATCCCTGCTTTGGTTAAGCTACTTTTGACTTACAGAGATGAATTTGACCTGCTCTCTCTTTCTCATCCATTGGGCTGCAGCTGTGCCCTCTAGCACTGTATATGTATTCCAAGCTCATCTAGATGTCAAAACAAAAGCACAAATTAGATGACAATCTTCCACTCTTTCTGTGTGCTGCCAATACCTGTTTGTCACTATAATGATATTAATCTTCTTGTATTTATAGCGGAACATCGGAAGCTTCCATTTTTCCCTTTTGATTTATTTGTAGGACAACAGGTGCACAACGTAAGCAGGAGTATGGATGTGTGCATATGTTGTGAGTTTGCTGATAGCCACAAAACATCTTTAGTAAATTATTACTTGTATCAAAGCTGCCATTATTTTTATTTCATGCCTAAACTTAATTCCACAGCTGTTAGCTCCCACAGTCCATTATCTGCTTTGTATTGCAACTGCAGTAATGCAACTCATAGGTGCAAGACCTCTTCTCTCACCCTCCAAAAACCCCCACAAACAAAACATCCCTAAACCATACACTGCTTCCAGTTTCTGAAACTTGGGAAAGGTACTGAAAATGTATCAACAGTTTCCATTGGCAACTGCTGCAGAATAGCATGATACCGGTTCAACAGCTGACATGAAATGCCTTTCCATATGTAAAGCTGTGCCTTAAACACACAAGGGACACTAAGAATAAACTTTGTACTTTCTTTTTCTTTTGTCTAACAGCAAATGGGTTGTGAAGAAGTGCTGGATGCTTTAAAAAAAATGCAGTTATAATTTTGGATCCAAGCTGTGAGAACACTCATTGGAGACAACTGTTCTCTCATGGGCTAGCCTTGAATAAACAATCACAGCTCTGTGTGATATTACTTCTTAACCAGATTCTAGCATTGAGCTGTTGCCTTGCCATGGTTACTTGCCTTTTAAACCAATGTTTCTTTTCCTTCCTTTTTGCCAAGATTCTTGCTTGCTTGGCAGTGGCTCGTTCTCATTTGAACTTTTGCCCTATTTTAATCTCCACCAAATTTTTGCTCTAAAAGAACCTTTTCACTGATATCTTTTTGTTGTCCTGAATTTCTTTTCTGYGTGTGAGAACTTACTTGGGGACATGGCTTATGGGAAAGAGCCCAAGTGACTGTCTTCTTCTGAGTATCCAGCAGCTGGCAGGCATCCGTGAGCAGATTAGAAAACAAAGCCACAACAGCACAAGACGGTAGCCACTCCTGAAATAAAATTAAATAGGAAAGAAGGGCCCACACGTATACACACACARCCTACCAGGTCATTCACTGGGAGATTTATTTGTGCTTGTCAGCTCCTGAGCTTGCCTCAGTTGAATTCATCYGAGGATAACACCGTTAAAACCCATGTAAGAGCATCACTCTGCCACGTGGGGGTCCGAGGCAGAATCCCTCACKGGTGTTGCGCCCCTGGAGTTGGCAGGGCACCGGGGTCCCGTGGATTATATTAGAGTTCTAGGGAAGGGGAACATGTCTCTGGCTGGTTGCTTTGGGGTAATTCTCCAGGCAACCTGGAAGAAACAAACCAACAGCTTCTATAAAGAAGCTAAAATTCCTCTTACACGAGGAGAACAGGTCATCTTGAAGTATCTTGSCTATTTTTTTGTTATGTGTTTTGTGGAGATTCTGAAAGGAGAAAATAAATGGGAACTTGCTGAAAGCTCTCTCCAAAATATTTCTAGCCACAGAGTTGACTAATATTATTCCCTCTGCTGAAAAAGAAAAAACCCACAGCATTCTCTTACTTGCTCATTCAGTTTCTTATTCATCGGAAGACATCACTGTGTGGTTGCCTAGAAGAAAGGCAAGTACATGTGTATAATATACATGTGCATATGTACATACATACATACATATGTACAAAAACACAGCCACCGTATTTCTTACTAGTATTTGTTATTGGTAAAATCCATTTTCTTACCAGAAGCCAAATTTCTGGTGTTAGTGAAAGCACAGTTATTACTATTTAGAAATTTCTCAGTCTTAGGCTGTATCATTTTTGGCTGACTTTTTAATGTAAAGTAAAACCTAGTTCAAGCCTCTAGGACAACAGACCCCTTCGGTGTGCTGTATGTCAAATGAACCAGAGTAACATCCTTCTGGTACGTGCATCAGATATTCTGATAGACAAACCAAAGGCCATGATTTAGTCATCTTTATTCACAGATCAATAAGGAGCTGTGTTCATAGACTAACATATACCTAAGACCAACTTTTCACTATTTAAAACCTTCTAACTGACATTTAAATGTAGGAGAACCATCAAGTTACCTCTTTCTTTTAAAACATAATCTTACCAATATTTTATATGTTAGAAGATTTTAAATTAAATCAGACAATTAAAAGTCTATCCTAGCAAAATCAATGCTCTGAGATAAAATTTCTACCAAGAATTTCCTTTCTCATAAAATTTTATTGGCAATTTAATTTTTCATCTGTATTGAAATGGTAAAATGTAAAGAACGATGCTCTTTTTTTGCTAGTGAAAGGTCTTTATTTACTTTGGAATACAAGCAGGAGGTACATTTTCAGCTGAGTTCAATCATTTTCTACATCCTTGATATCTCTTCATTTGCACAGAATCCCGGCTGACAGAAAAATCACTAGCTAATTGACTAGAGCATGCTTTATATGCAAGTGTTGGTTACAATCTGCTTCTCAACCCCCTTGTGTCTGAGTTGGAAGTGGGCAAAAGTGCCCGTCCAAGCACAGCACTGTACTGCACAGGATCAAGCTGTTACCTTAAGGGGCAATTTACCCCTTAATGCCTCATATACAAACTTCTAGTTGAATCTAGCTGAATTACTGCRTTTTGCTGTAGCATACGTACAGCAGCAAATCATTTGCACTACCTTGGGCACGGAGGAGAAGTAAAAGGGCTCAGTGTGTYGCTCAGTCCAGATGGGATCACAGACATTTCTATGAGAAAGACAAGGTCCTTTCCCATAACAAAGCAGGAGACAGAGAAGGAAGGCTGTTCAAAGCCTTGCACGGGGTTTGGCCACACGGTAGTAATGCTTTGCTCCATTCTAGGCTCTCCCATCTGACGGTTTCAAACTTATTTGTATAGTTTGAGTCATCAGAAGATGTCAAGGTGGACACAAATATTATGCCCACGCTATGGCAGGAAAGCAGGGACGCAGCCAAGTTAGGTAACTTCAGTCCAAGGCTCAGACTGAGAACCAGACCTAATACAGCTCCTGCTGCATGCTTGTTTCTTATGCTAGAACTGGTCTTTCTGGCGAATGGAAGCCTCCTTTGATAGCTGGCTCCTGCATCGAGAGCAAAACCAGYACAAAATGGTACCTCGCAGAAGTGTGGAAGAGAGCACGCGCAGCCACGCTCCGTCACCGGCTGTGCAGCTCCCACCAGGCAGCAATTAGCGCAGAATTTGCCCCACGATACGTAGGCGCAATAATCCTAAACTGCTGGCAAACCCCCTTATTCGGCGTCGTAGCTATCCTGGTAGTAGGTCAGGCTCGCACAGCCAGCGTAGCTCAGCCTTTGGGAAGAAGGCTTCTCCCCGTACAATGCTGATTTGAGTCCCAGCGCGGAGTGTCACTTTCCCACACTGAGTAGCCCCTTGATCTGTGAGTAGTGCCTRTGACTTCTGCGGGGACTACTTGCAAAGGACAATGCGGCTCAGCAGSCGCTTTGTAAATGTGTGGCCGCGACTCATTCATCAGTAACAATGACCCCTGTAATCATTTACAACGCCTTTGGGCCTTCGTGTGTAAAAAAAAGTGCTGCTATGCCAAGCCAATGGGAGAAAAACTTGTGCAGTGGTGGCGGCTTTAAAACAGGAATTGTGAAGCATTATTTGTATCGAGAGATGAAATAACAAGAAGTGGGAAGGGTGAGAAAACATGAAAGAAAATAGGCTTAGGGAAACAGAGGCTGGAAGTAATCAATAAATCATAGAATAAAGTAAAGAGAAAGAACCTTTAAAGTGCCCAAGCTTAAATGTCAAGAGTATTAGAACAAAAGATCTCCAAGCAGGAGAATGTGTGACAGAGGAATATGCTGAAACTCTGACAGAAAGCACACTTGCTCCTGAGCGTGGAAAAGAGTACAGACAACAAAGGGCAGCAGAGAAGAACAGAATAAGAAATTAGGAAACCATGTAGGTTCCTCTTCCTTAAATAGTTTGAACACACAGGATCGATATTATTGTTTCTAGAAGATTCTGAGGAGTAAAACTGGAAAAAACCACCATCACAGTGGATCATGGTGGTGGAAAAGGTCAATTTTAAACTATATAATATGCTGGGAATGTGCTATCACATATGCATGAAGGTATGCCATCAATATTGCAGAGTAATAGGATCTTGCTTACATTGCACTACACCAAAAAGAAACAGAGCCAGCCAAGGCAAAACTGTTGTTATATTTATGCCTAAACAAATTCATACAGCTAAAATTTAGGGTTTTTTCTAATGATACTTTTCAGTGATGCACTTAATCACACATAGCTCTAGTCACACACAGCTCTAGGCACATGTGTTTGCCCCACTGAAATCTATGTATATAAACATAYACTTAAAGTTAAGCTGGTACTCAAAATGTTTTTCCAAGCTGAAGCCTATGTGCTGATGGATTACCCAGGTAGCTATAAATTGCATGGTTGCATCTGGTTTTGGCTACTGGCTCAGAAACAGATACCTATTCTGTTTGAAGCAAGTTTATAATGACTATTATTCATGTAATATAACAGACCCTTCCGGCACCACACGCATGTAGATTGTGAAAACAAAATTTTCTGTTCAAATGGGGTTTGCAGTCAACTGAGCAAAGGCTGCTTATGCTCTCCTCAGCAGAAACCGGTATGGAAAAAAACTACCACGCTTTGATGTACCTTGAAGAGCAAAATTTGGGAAGCCCTCACAGAGGCTGCTTGGGACACGTCTGTCCCAGTGAAAGGCAGACAAACCCCTGGTCCTGTGCTTTGGGTGACGGACTTCGTCAGGCGTGGCAGGCGTAAGGGCTCCTGCAGCTATTGTGCCACACTGATGGGCAGCAGAGCTGCGCCACRGCTATTCTTAAGAGCCCTGGTGGCATTGCCCGCTGCACAGGCCTCTTGTTTGGGCCAGGGGCCACATAGATACCCTTTGCAAAATGTGTGAGGTCAGGACATGGTTGTAGTAAAAAGTCATTAAAACCCCCACACGCAGGGTATTCGTTGTTGTGGGACTAAAGCATCACCTAAAATCCATGTGGACCACTCAGTCAGTGGCAGGGGAGAAAAAGTGCATTGAATTGATTGTAAAATRTTGTAAGTTTTAATCAGGTGGTGATACTGATAGGGAAATAGAGAAGCTTAGTCCATTTTAAAGAGTCTTCATTAAACCATCTTGACCTTTTGCTGTGTGCACACAAATGACAGTACTTATGTGCAACAGTAATGTCAGCAGGTAAAYTGAGTGTTAATGCTTGTGTTAATGTTGCTGAGCATGCCCACTATAAAAAAGAGATGTTTCCAAAAACCTGATGGGTCTGATGTTAGCAGAGTGCTGAGTCAGGAAAAAAAAATAGTTACTGCAAGTGCTCATTTGACAGCAAAGAATTTTGTGGTATGCCTCAATGAGACATTTAAAATTTCACTCATCATTTTATGAAGTGTCTCTCATTCAAGTTGTCAAAGCCTGACAGGCTTGTTAACAACATCAAGGGGTGAATCGTCCTTCATCTTCTTGCTCTTGCTCAACTGAATGATCGATGAACAAACTAAAACTGACAGCTGTTGCAAAGATATCAAGAATTAAAGGAGATACAGAAGATGTTTCTATTCCTCCCTGTCTAATTGAGCCTAAAGAAGTTGATATTCCATTCAAGAAAAGGTTGGAAAAGCAGGAAGAGCAGTAGACTAGACCCTGTCCTTAAGTCTGGCTGTTCTACCCTCTCCAAGCAAGGCCACTAGAGTGGCATGAGGCAGGGCAGCTTACGAGAYTGGGGTCCCTGAGTTATCTTCTGTTGCCAGGGGTCTACTTCCATCAGGAACCAAGGAGCTGGGAACCCACTGAAGGAATAAACATGAAAGGTTGTCAGAGTTTCCCCAGGATTTGCACAGTATCTTGACAAATTTGACTCCAAGAACAGCAAAACAAAATTTCAAGCTACAGTCTTTTTGTTAAATATTTGACYTCCATTAAAATTTCATGATTTTTTGGTGATGTTAGCTCTCACTTTAAGTGAATGTCTTCAGTCCACGTCTTAGTTTCCCTGAATTTCCCAGTAAAAAAGAAAAGGTAGTGATGTACATGAAATACTGTGTTTTTTCACTGCATATCAATACTTGCTGAAAGACAATTTTGACCAGATGTACTTGAAACCTCATTCTAAGAATTAACCAGGGAACCGAAGCATGTTACATGGCTAAGGTTTTGAACATTAGATCAACATTATAACAAACCATGCGAATGACATACAGACCAAGAATGACTCCAATCTCGGGATATGAAATACATTGCGGTGGGGGGACAAAGGGACACGGGGACACTCCGCATAGTCTGCTCAGGGGCATTTTGTGATCAGGAAGTCAGATATCATTAAATAAATGATTCCTTAGAAGTTATTCAGCTCTCTCCTATGAAGCCAGCAAGGTGTACACTGAAGTTGTTGCATGCTTGGCCAAGCTGGTAGACTTCAATGATGAGACGACAGGCTTGGTGTATTAGGGGCGAGCAGTGGATGTGATTTCTCTCAATTTTGGCAGGACTTTCAGCACTGTCTCCCTTAACATCACTCGTGTTAACATCCAACAAATCAATGAATTATAGAGTAAATAAATGGACAGTGAAGTGGACTGTAAACTGGCAGAACTGCTGGGGTCAAAGGCTTGTGATCACTGGCATGTCCAGCTGGAGGCCAGTCACTAGTGGTGTAACCCAGAAGAAGACACTGGGACCAGTACTATTTATCATCTTCATTAACCACCTGAACATTAGGAAAGAGTGCATCCTCAGCCAGTTTGCAGATGTTATAAAACTGGGAAGAGTGGTTGCTAGAACAGATGATTGTGCCTCCATTCAAAGGGACCTTGACACACTGGAGACCTAGGCTGMCAGGAATCTCATGAAGTTAAATAAAGGGAAATGCTAAGTCTTGCCCCTGGGGAGGAACAGCCCCATGTACCAGGACAGCCTGGGGCCAACCAGCTGGAAAATAGCATTGGAGAAAAGTCCCTGGGGGTCCTGGTGAACGACAAWTTGACCAGGAGCCAGYGATGCACCCTCATGGCAAAGAAGACCAACAGCCTTCTAGGCTGCATGAGGCAGAGCATCACCAGCAGATGGAGGGAGGTGATCTGCCCCATCTGCTCAGCACTGATGAGACACATCCTGGAGTGCTGGGTCCAGTTCTGGGCTCCCAGTACAAGCGAGACATGGACTTACTGGAGCAGGTCCAGTGAAGGACCACAAAGATGACGTATGAGGAGAGACTGAGAGCTGGGACTGTTCAGCCTGGACAAGAGAAGGCTCTGGGGGATCTTATCAATATGTATAAACACCTGATGGGAAATAGCATGGAAGCTGGAGCCAGACTCTTCTCAGTGRTGCYCAGTGGCAGGACARGAGGTAATGGGCACAAATTGAAATACAGGAAACTGCTTTTAAACGCAAGAAAMCCCTTTTTTACTGTGAGGAYGATTGAACACTGGAATAAGTTGCCCAGAGAGGATGTGGAGTTTCTCTCCTTGAAGATATTCAAAACCTCAGTGGACACAGCCCTGAGGACTGAGCTCTAGTTTCCCCTGCTTTGAGGAGGGGGGCTGGAGTAGATGATCTCCAGAGGTCCCTTCCCACCTCAGCCATTCTGTGATTCTGTGACAGCCACATCTTCATCTACACTTTGCAGATATTGGTATACTGAATGTCTGTTACTTTTATTCTAGGAATGGCATATATAACCAGTGATTTTTCCAGAAAGTGTATCAGTTTATTGTCATTTCCTTGACATACAAGCTGAATTTACAACTCTATTGCCATCCTTATTTTTCCCGTTTCTTGCTTCGACTTTGCAGAGTGCTCTCTAATGAATAAAGTCTATAGTGTAACTCACGCAATGAGAAAAGACAAGAACYGATTACCCTTTATTGAGAAAGAGCTATTTTTAAAGCTGCATTTGTTACCTAGTTCTGCTGAGGCAGCACAAAGCCTTTCTTACTTCGTTGCCGAGCACTTTGTGTGCAGTGTGTATACCACAGTGTCCTCTGTAAGCATGCAATATTTAAGGGCTGGTATTACTAYCCTGGGGTTAGTGACTTTGCATGGTGCCACTGTCCCAAGAGAAACTCTCTAAGAGACGGAAAGGCGTTTTCAGGAGCTGCAGTTTCCTCCTATTTCATAAGGTCAGCCGTYCATCTCTGGCTATCACCAACGGTGGATATTTCTTTTGTGCCTCTGCCTGCTCCTTCTGTATCTGTATAGAACGCAAAAGAGTAATTTCCTACTCTCCACTGTATTGTTTTACTACAGGCAGATGCTATTCCTAAGTGTAGTGGCGGGTCTCAAATCAAATATGTATCTGTTTCCCCTGTAGTTTTAGGACTTGGGACAATCCACAGGCTGCACTCTTAGTGCCTCAGTTCTGAATCAGATGTTCCCCTGAACCAATATCATTCTCCATGTACCCCAGGGGGGATCACAGTTGTATAAAACTGCAACCATGCTGCAACTGTGAAACCTCATGTCAGTTCTGAAGATCTTGCACGACTGCTACACAAAGATCTCAGCTACCTCCCAGAAAAAAATCTCACTGAACTTCAGACAGAATTTGGAGTAAAATTGACACTTATGCTTGGGGATAAGAGGGAGGCAYAGACAGCAGGGGAGAGAGAAGTGCTCATGAAAGACTTCAAAATGGAGGGAATTCATTCTTGCTGATGAGAAGGCCTTGAGGAACTCAACCTACAAATTATCGCATTCTTCCAAGAATGAGAGAAAAAAATCACTCATTACTACAAAAGTGTCATAGAGCCATTCAAGCACATTGAAAGCTTTTCTGACAACATGCCTTCTGTGGAGCTGTGGAGCCACAGGAAATCTTTTTCCGACTTTGTTCCTTTACAATTCAATTTCCCCTCCTATGTTACCTGTTATTTAATGTGATTATACAGATACATATATAAATGTAAATGTAAATATAAATATGTGTACGTGTGTGTGTGTATGCAGGAATATAACCATATGAGCATATGTTTGTTTATTTCTGTTCTGTGTCTGTACAACTACTATAGCAAAATCCTTTAGATGCAGAAATGTTTTGCAATCCATTAATTTTTGCCTTCTTCCTGCATTTGTAGTGCCAGCACCAATTAATTTACAGGAATTATTTCCAGTGCTAGTCAGTGGCAGTGGTCCCCAACTGAGGTAGCAGGGAGCTCGAAAATAATTTTAGGCCAATATTCGGCCAGCGCTGTGTGCTAAAATAAACACAGGGCATGTGTAGTTGTGTACGAGGCTCACCCTGCCCTTCACTGCTGCCCAGTGGCTAAGTAAACAGTCCCCGACCCTCTTCCCAGCATGAAGCAGGATGTTTGGGAGCAGGGAGGCAGGGTGCTCTTCAGCACCCCATGCGACTCATCCAGCAACAAGCAACGCGTCCTCCCTGCCAGTGCTCGATGCTGATCCTAGCACCTGTGTTGGGAACTGGAGACCTGGTCACACAGGCAGGGCTGGGGCTAAGCCCCTCCGGGCAGCGACGCCCCACTYGGCCCCGAAAGCCACCCTGCTCCCTCCGAGGCTTCAGGGCGGCATYTGGCTGAAACACGCCTGGGAGCATCACTGGTGGGCAGGGAACCAAACAGGTCACCGAGCCCTCTTCGGCCCCGCTCAGTGCGTGTGCTGAAGTTAGTCACTACCAGTAGCTGCTATATTTATAGAGGTATGTCGTAAGTTTGACGTAAGATAGGATTTGTTTTTTCTGTACAGGAGGGCAAAGGTGCCTTTCTCCTCCCCTTCCTCAGTTTTCGGAGAAACCCTTACTTGTTTTCACAGGAACATTAGCTCAAATCTGCTGCTACTGTGCACAGCCGATAAAACTATTGCTTGGAAAGACCATATGTCACATGGAACTGCTCAAGAGGCATGAAGCCCTGCTTTTTGCCGATCCTTTAAAGATACAATTTTATGCTCAGTTAAAATGGAAAAGAGCATTATGTTTAAAGATAAACCCATTTACTGTGCAACCGCTTTGCTAAATTCTGTCACCAAATTACTTGTTAGTAAGACATTTGGACTGCCTGTTTTTAAAAAAAAAAAAAGTTGTTACACATCTCTTTCTCCTTGTTTATCAGTTGCTATGACAATGCTAATGACAATATCATCACAGACAAGGATTAAAATCTTTTACTAGAGGCAAGAAAGGCAAAATCAGTTCTGAGGAGAAAGTTCCTTTTATTAATATACTTCTGGTTACCCTCTTTGACCCGGGTGGTTAGCCAATATTCAGGGTCCCTACAGGTTGTTTCTGTTTGGAGAACAAACGGATGAGGGAGTGAATTGGGCTTTTTAATGCGCTTCTGTTTGTTTAGAAAGAATGTACACAATGTCCCGTTACTCTGGGCACAGCAGGAGTCAAAACAATAGGCAGTGCTTTCTGTTTTCACTCTTTTGAGCCACAACTCAAGCTTTCTCTTAGCTTTCTCTCAGGGTCAGGCTACAAGGGTTTTCCTCGCTGGCTCTGGTGTGTCCCTGCTACTTCCTCTGTCTGCTTCTCCGATGTTTCTGCTGTCACTTTCTGAATCGCTCTGTTTCATCATATGCCCCCTTGTCCCCAGCGCCTCCAGTTAGATCCTGGAGAAATGCCTCGGCCCCCCCAGTTCAGCACTGCCAGGCACGTGTGGTGCGGTATGTATGGTGGGGTACGTATGGTGTGGCTCCTGGGGTCTCAATGAGCACGTCCCACGGAGAAGGTAGTTCTTAGGCTTTTCCTTAGGGAAGGGAAGCTTTCTCACCCACCATCTTCAGTGAGGTTTCATTGCTGACTTTCAGCATAACACCGAATTTATTTCCGATAGTGGATTTTTGCTCCCTGTCAGATCAGTTTCTGTACAGTAGTGGTATGAGGTGGGGGAGCAGAAAATATGTTGCTATTTCCTAACAAAGCAGCCTCTGATGCAACTATAATAAAGTTGTGAAAAAGTCCTAGAGGAGTTAAACAGATTTGATAGCATTTAATTTCCATAAATTTAGGGCCTGATCCTGCTTTTGTTTTGCTAATGAGTACTAGAGGGAGATAATGCATGAGCTTCAGACAAACTAAAGACAAAAATAATGGCCCAGCTCAGCGAAGAAAGGCAGGTCTGTGATGGAGCTGTTGGGACATCTTCATGCCCAACAGGGGTAACTCTAGTGTTCCTGCTCTGGGTTCAACCCATCTCTGCTGTGACCAAGAGGTCTCCTGTCCAGGCCTGACTGAGCTACACAGATACTGCTTTTGGCAGCAGCTCTGCTGCTGGCCCTTGGTGCTTTACTCTTTGATTGGAACAAAGGTTGCATATAGCGTAATCTCTGCTCAGGCAGGGCAAAGATCTTTGATTTTCAACAGCAAAAACTCATAACAGTTGCATTTTCTTTTGCTTTTAAGGAAACAAACTCAAGGAGTTTTAGTTTATGCCACAAGGAGCTGGTTTATGCCACAGCTATTAACATGGCCCACTCAACACATAAGGAAGTTTCTTCAAGTAGTTCTCAGACAAGACACATCTGTGATTTCTGTATACTTTCTTTTTATCGTTCCTTCCATAAACCCATCTCCTACCACTCCCCACCTCCATCTTTATGTAGGTGATGGGCCGTGATGGGGTTCGGTGTAGACTCTGAATGGAAAAGATCCTCTGGTATGACCTCACACACCTACAACTTTGAAAACAACTCCTTCACTACTGCAGATGAACCAGTTAAAATTTTCTGTAGGCCCCAGCAGAACAAATGGATGTCTTTGGCCACATTCACAGCAGTAAYACTTTGGCACTGATGAGAGAGTTGAAAGCTGTCTTTCTAGAGTGCATTGCCACCCACTTAACTGGGGGGCACGGACCTGTCAGCACTGGTGAACTTCATGCCATGGAAAACCTCTGAATTCAATAGAACCTAATTTAAATGGAAGTTCACATGCCAGAACAGAGGAAGCTTGCACCTTTAATTAAAAATCTCAGGCGATCCACTCACCCAGCCAGTCATTAATCCCCAGGAAATGCCCTTTGCTGAGACCATTATTTCTTAATTAATATACAGTGAACAGTATATATTTGGTTTAGTCTTTGAGAAAGGGGGTGAGTTTTCTCCAATCACTGGAGAGGGTAAGCAGCTCTTTGCATGGAGCATCCAGTTATGGGCACATGGTACGTAAACTAAAGTGCTTGATTCCGCTGAGTCCTCAGCAGGAGATGGAGTTTGGGATTGCCACTTTTCTTCTATTTCTGCTGAAAACCACAAGCAGGGGTGGGGGGGAAATCCATTTTCCTTTTAAAACTTTGAAGGAAACAGTTCAACAAGCTCTAGTAAGATCGCCACATAAGAGACAATAGGTATTCTCACATTCACATGTTGTTAATTTCTTCCATTTTCAATAAATTGACAGCCACTTGATCATAGTCTGAACAAAAGATCTCCCCTCTTGAGCAAGTATCTTCAATAATCCACTCTACAATAATTGTTCTCTGTCCCACTCACTCTCAGAGAAAGGATTTGAGAACACGTCTCCCACCCCTGAACCTATGGATCAATCCTAGATTTGTACAAGTCGGCACATGCACCAGCAGTATCAATCTGATCCAGGCCAGAGAGGAGCACTCAAGTTTATTTCTCGTGAACCTGCCATGTGACTAGTCTTTATGCTGCCTTTATCCTTACACTGACCTTTCGCTGGCTGCAAGACAACAGCCAGTCTCAGTCAGCATAAAGCTGGGTGTTGAAGMTGATAACCCATCAACATTTTTGGAACCAGAGTGAACCCAGTGTCAGCACTTGGAATACAAATCTAGCTGGGATGTATTTGATCGCATAGGAGGAGCACTGGAACTGGACTTACTGCATCATTGAACCACAGCTTCAGAAGCGTGCCCTAAATGCAAGGAGATTGCCTTATGAGGTCATTTTGCCTCAATCTCTCCTTTTGGATCTGTTCCACTTTGCTTGCATATTCACCGAGTCAGAGAGCATGAGAGTAACTCTTTAGTGAAGAGCTTAGGGCACTTGCCGGAGAGGGGAAACACATGGGTTCAGCATGGACTGAAGCGCTTCAGCAAAGTGGAACAGTGTCAGCAGGAGCGACAAGCTGCCTCCAGCCCCATAGTACTCGCTGGCCTGCTTAGCCAAAGTCACACATCATCTGAGGAGGACAGACACAGCATTTGGGGTAATCAGTATCCCCATCCCCTCGCTCTAGCTGTGACCACTGCCCACGTGGGAGACGGGTACTGCCTCATCCTGTCCTTTCCCACCCAGCCACCGTGTGTGCATCCAGCTCTTTTCCTGCGGGAGCGGCAGGAGCTCTGTGGCCCTGGGCTTGTGCAGCAACCCCGCAGGGAGGTTCCAGTCTGCCGCGCTGCTGCTGCCGCACAGCTCGCTGCACCCTCCTGCCTGCAGCCCGCCTCCCGCCTACGTCCTTCCGACACAACTGTTTTGYTCTGTTTATGGCACCCGGCTTAAGGCTGCCATGTACCTTGGCAGGCAGTTTCGCCCACTCCCAGYCTAACTGGTAACACTTGATTGACAGAATTCACGCACCAGGTCAGGATCTCCTTTGCACCATTGGCAAACAAGCTCTCAGGRTTAGTTTAAAGCTCCACCATGTTTAAAGAGGCCAGGTAGGTGGTTTATTCCTTCYTTCACCCTTACACCCTCCTCCCTTTCTGTCAGGCACACCTTTTGCTGCTGAACTAATGTTTGCAGCGGTTAAGCATCCTTTTTCTCAACAAACTGACCTGGGACTTGCCTCAGTACTTCCACCATCCCATGCAAGCAATCCTACCCTCAGCTTTGTTAGGAGTGACCTAGTCCCAGGTTTTTATTCAGTGATCTATGCTCAGTTTTGCTCTTGCTGATCCGGTAATTCAGACGTCATAAGCAGTTTTTGCTGAGAATCAGTACTGTTGACAGCTAAAGCTACATCTTGTTTAACCCACAGGCCAAAAGCCGCCTGAATCAACGGCAGTGACCCCTTAACATTAGGTTAGACTGCATAGGCTGGCTGTTGTCACTAGCTGTAGTCATGCCTATCCTTGGAAGTAAAATATTAACACGTCCCTGTGGGAAAGGAAAATTCTGATTTGACAATAGCATTTTACACTTTCTAAACAAAAGGCAAGGTAGAGCAGAATCAGCTACTTGTTCTTTTGCTCAGCTATTATTCCTGACTAAAAAGTTTCCTCAGAAAGTCACTGCAAAAGTTTTTCTGGTCCCATATGCCTAAAATCAATTACTGTTTTGAAAAACTGACATCAGCTGCTTGCGACCTGCTTTGTGGTCTACATCCTCCAAACGATCATTAGCAAAAGTCCTAGAAACCCCAGTCCTGTGGCACATATTTTCTCTCCCTTTTCAGAACAGTTCCATTATGCCACTTTTGAAGGTTTCGATATTTTGTTCCTTATCCTGATTTAGAAGCATCTGCTAATAAATTGACAGGTTCTGACACATCCCAGTAATTTAGAGCTTTTTCACCTTAGATACAGAGTGCTGCTTTTGTGGTTTCAGAAGGCTTTTTATTCACACAGCTTCCATCTTGAGTAGCTTTTTGAATGGTGTTGTCAAGACAGCTATGTTTGGTGTACATTTTTCCTGGAACTGAATTCAGCGTTGCCTATAAAATTACAATTCCTCTGCCYGTAGCAGGTTTCGTTCTGCAATGGCTCACTTTTGATTTATGTGATTTCTCGTCTTGCTAGCATCGAATATATTCAAAATACTTACATAAAGAGCTTATTTTTATTGGTCGCACTTGAAATTCATCCACTTCAGTGTGTTACCCTCTTTCATTACATACCTAACAAATCTGGGCCCATCATTTGCTGTGTTGTGCCCAATGTGTCCACTGGGAATAGAAGGTTTGAATATTTGCATCTAGCAAATGGGAAACCAGTTGTAGTCAGGGCCTTATTATTACTGCTTAACATTCGCATCGTGGTATTACTTGGAGGCCCTAGCGACTGAAGCTCTATTTAGTTTGGATCTGTGTATATCTATACTGAAAAGGCAATATGTACTCTAAATAATTCATGGGAGAAGAAATAATTCTTTGCTGAATGTAGCTTGCCAGCAATGTAGTTTTACTTGGTCTAAGATGGGAACGCGTGCGTATCTTCTGTCTCCAGTAATGTCTCATTACGATGAGGTGGTTTTTTCTACCTTCGCTTTGCAGATTCCTGTTTACGGCTTGCTTTCTAAGGGCGGTCTGTGAAAGGTGACCATGACAAGCAAGTCCACTGTCAGCCTGTGGGCATAAACTGGCCACACAAAGTTTTATACTCGCTTTAGCCACAAATTTTTAAAAAAAGAAGGTCGAAAACCACTACTTTAAAGACTGGACACTGTCTTTATGGAAGTCAGAATTTTAAACTTCAACATATCTTTGTTTTTCCGTGTGAAATAACCAAAGACAGCAAGTGATTGACAGCACCTAAYAACAACGGCCCAGAGCACAGAGAGGTTTAAAAGCAGTCTCCATGGTTCTCTAGTCTTAGAAGTCAACCAAAAACAGTGGACACAGGTAGGGTCTGATTTTTGGTTCTGCATAACAGTGCTTGAACCTGGGCAAACAGAGGAATGGGAACCCATTGACTCTTTCCTAGGGCTCACTGAGGCTTTCCCTGATGCCGCGGAGAAGCCTAAAATCTGTGCTAGACATATGTGTTTTCCTCATCCTTCTTCCATAGGTGCACCTGCAAGTACGGAAATGGAAACCTGCCTCCTGGGACAACCAGACCATCCTGCATGGTCTGCAAACTAGTAATCAGAGACAGCAGCCTTTCAGCCACAGTTCACCTGGAGGCTGCTTGAAGAGGGAGCCTAAGTCAAGCAGATCACACATTCCTTTTAAAACCCACACATGGCAAGAACTAGTGGGTTCTCTTTTTATCAAAGATTGCTGGTGATACAGTTCGGGGGGAAAAAAAAATCCATTTTCCACAAAATTTCCTATTTCTAARTGCAAATATTACACACATTTTTAAAATCGGAATGTTATTTTGAAGGCTAATTTAAAATGTTATTTTAATGGCTAAATTTTATGCAAACCTTTTCACACTATGTCTTCACATGTTCATATATAGTTCGTGGTGTATGCATTATTATTACCTATAATAGRACAGTTAAAAAATGTTTAATTTTACTGTCATATCACTAAGGACTCCTGCTATCTAGTACTAAAACAACTGTAATACTCATATATCTCCTATTTGTATTGTAATGAAATAATATTGACAGTCTGAGCWTTACAACATAAATGGGAGACACACTGTACTAGGAAAGAAGACAGTTATCCTAAATGGCTATCATTATCTTTATCTGTCACTACTAGTAATCCTTAAATAGAAATTACCCTTAATATTTTCTTAAAAGAACACTGAAATAAAAAAAAAATCCTTCTCATCTCTGAATTATACTTTCAAAATTCTTACATTTTTTCTTTTTCCTAAATTTTAAAAAATGTATTTTCCTTAGCTATTTCCAGTGAAATATTAACTCTGAACTTTCCCCAACTACAAAGATAAAAAAGACTTTCAGTAGCGTATTGCTGATCTTGCTGCCAACCATATTTTCTGGTTGGGTTTTTTTGGTGCTATCTGGAATAATAGCTTATATTCTTAACACTTCCTTTTGGAATAACATAACAGACCAAATCGTGCATTTATTATGTATTATGCACTTACGCTAACTCACAGGAATTTTGGGGGTACTATATATCATTAAATTGGGATGAATTTTGCAGTCTCCTAGCTCGGTTTCATCCTACATTCCCTTTTTTTCATGACTTACGTTAAAAGAATCACCTTAAAAATACCACAATATGGTGAACTCACTTGTTTTTTCAATTTTCTCACACCTAAACTACTGGGCAAAGACTTCAACAATAAAATGTGTTGTTACAGGCCTCTAGTGAACTCCCTTGCAAAGCACCAAAATGGATCAGTTCTACCACACTCTGTGCCAGAGAATTTGGATAAGTTTTAGAAGAAGCTGAGAAGAAGTTGTTTCTTGTTTTAGTTTCTATTACACTTTTATGTGGTGTATAGGTTATGTATGTTATTTGTYCTGACACTTTATTAAATTATTGCACTTTCCCCTGTCTTTTCTTTCCTAAAGCTYCAGAGAGGGTTGTTTGACCTTGTACAATACTCACCACTCAAGAGTGGTGTGTGAGACAGGACAGCTATATCTTATTCCACATACAGAGGGGGGAATTCTCTCTCGGCGACTGTTGCGACTGTTGACAAACACTGACAAGGGCAGGCCTAACGAGTTAACCTTTTGCGAAGTTATGCCAAACCAATTGCAGAAGTTCCATTCATCTTCAGCCTCCCAGGTGCCAAATGCACTGGAATATTTTTCCCCAGGTACTTTCCTAAACAAGCACACCATTCAGGTACAAGATAACTCAGTTGTGTATCTTGGTGTTCTGCATGCCTYTTCTGCTAATATTTCCTCCTCTCACCAACTACAACTGTTTCCCCAATGCCAACACATTTTAGATGGGATCTGTGGTTGACAGCTGAAAAAAATYCAACCTCCAATTGCTATTTATGATATGATTAGGTAGGTCAAGTTTAATTTCAGCTTTGTGCATGAATCTGTTATCCAATCATTCTAATGATACACTACTCAAACCAGCAGTGGGGCCGAGAATGGAAAGAAAACCTTGATTGTAACTTGTCTGGCGATGATTGGAGTTTGTTATGAAAGAACACTAACGCAATCGTCATTGGCACACTTCGCCAAAGGTAGGGAACATTCGTATCTTTCCAATGTCRCCGTACCTGTAGCTGTGTGACAGATGAGAATAGGTGTGCCAGAAAGGATGCAGTGTTGCAGGAGGGATTGCTTTTTCCCAGGGTTAAGGCAAGGATATATTTAATCAAATTAGCACCTKTAAGAAAATACCATCTTTCAGGTAGAAGATATGGCTCCTCGGCTGAATATTGCTCTCCAGATTACATAACACAGCCTRCTGAATCCCAAAACTACCAGTGGCGGTCTCAGCTAGCTTGTTTTATTTTGCTATTTCATCAGTAGTTGCACATGCTTGAGAAGTTTCCGTCGTGGAAGGAGCCTCCTTGCAGGTGCGCAGCTTCCTGGAGGGCACGCACGCCCTGCCGCACACTCTGCCACGTCCTGAGCACCTCCCTGCAAACAGCCCTGCAGTCAGCGAGATGCACTTCTTGATAAGGGAGGCAGCACTGACAGATCAAGACAGCCACGGTGAGATGCAAGAACGGGCTGAATCCGTGCAGCCAGATCAAAACGTCARCACAGCCGTTGCATGAATTGGTCACCTCTGCGTGCTAAAGTTTCTTGCAGGGAAGTGAAATAGCTGGAGGAGGGATTTCTTTGCCTCTGCATTTTCATAATGCCAGTCCGGAGCTGCTCTGTATGTGTGCTTTGCCTCTTTGAGGCTCTTTGGGATGTCTGTCTATCATCCATGGGAAAAAATCCCTTTCCCAACATTGACTGTGAGCAGAGTCACCAGAGCCAAGCAGAAGGATTGAAACACTTGTGCCACAGCGAAACAGAGCCTTTATGTATAGCTGTCCCGTGTCTGCACAGCCCCTTTCCCCCCCATTGCCAGAATACCTCCATGCCCTTGAATGTGCCAAACACAAGATTTGGCTCTCAGAGCTGACAGTCCCTACATAACTTCTGGGAAAACATAAATTGACAGATTACTTTTTTTTTTAATAAACTCCGCTTATTCTGTTCTCCCCAGAGCCAAGCACTGGTGTGCAGTCACCTAAGAATAAAATAAACTCTGTCTTTTTAAATCACTTGTCATTTCTGTCCTGGGGTTGTGCTGRCTATATAACCTCAGAGCTGCTGGCACTGGGCTCCTTTGCCAACTCAGGCCCTACCCACAACAACCCCCCCAGGCAATACGTCCATGACAGCAAAGCTCAGCCCTAGAGCCCTGAGGAAACAGGATCAGGCAAGGRCTGGCTCCAGGCAAGGCTCTGCGGGGGCTCCCTCCCTGACCTTGGGCAAATCACCCCCCACCACAGCTTCCCCAGTGGTCAAATAGGCCCCGATACCCKAACCCGGCTACCTGAGCAAACCTAATCATCTCATAATATTCGTTTACTTGTACTTTTACTGAGTGTTTCGGCTACTGATACTCAATTTACTCTCCCTACAATATTTACCCATCTGCCCCACAACGGTGTGGCAAGGACTGAACACACGAAGCGATGGAGTCTGTAACCTCTTTTTACTGGGGGCRGGGACAACGACGCACACACCACCTCAGAAAACTGAACAGAAATGTCCTACAGATTCCCTAGTGTCACCACCACCCCCCCCGGCCCCCAAACAATAAACATCTCCTCAACACACTGCCGCAAAAACCCCCCAGTGAAAACTGTTAGCTGCGTACTTGCAATCGCTGGCAAGGAGGGATGTTTGGTACGAGGAGGCTGAAGCGGAGCTTTCTCCGCAGACCTCCCGCCTTAACGAAAGGAGGAGCCGGGGGTGGGGGGGGG